>OV049927.1:25297654-25355109 GCA_920104205.1 Eupeodes latifasciatus
ACTAAACTAAACTAAACTAAACTAAACTAAACTAAACTAAACTAAACTAAACTAAACTAAACTAAACTAAACTAAACTAAACTAAACTAAACTAAACTAAACTAAACTAAACTAAACTAAACTAAACTAAACTAAACTAAACTAAACTAAACTAAACTAAACTAAACTAAACTAAACTAAACTAAACTAAACTAAACTAAACTAAACTAAACTAAACTAAACTAAACTAAACTAAACTAAACTAAACTAAACTAAACTAAACTAAACTAAACTAAACTAAACTAAACTAAACTAAACTAAACTAAACTAAACTAAACTAAACTAAACTAAACTAAACTAAACTAAACTAAACTAAACTAAACTAAACTAAACTAAACTAAACTAAACTAAACTAAACTAAACTAAACTAAACTAAACTAAACTAAACTAAAACTAAACTAAACTAAACTAAACTAAACTAAACTAAACTAAACTAAACTAAACTAAACTAAACTAAACTAAACTAAACTAAACTAAACTAAACTAAACTAAACTAAACTAAACTAAACTAAACTAAACTAAACTAAACTAAACTAAACTAAACTAAACTAAACTAAACTAAACTAAACTAAACTAAACTAAACTAAACTAAACTAAACTAAACTAAACTAAACTAAACTAAACTAAACTAAACTAAACTAAACTAAACTAAACTAAACTAAACTAAACTAAACTAAACTAAACTAAACTAAACTAAACTAAACTAAACTAAACTAAACTAAACTAAACTAAACTAAACTAAACTAAACTAAACTAAACTAAACTAAACTAAACTAAACTAAACTAAACTAAACTAAACTAAACTAAACTAAACTAAACTAAACTAAACTAAACTAAACTAAACTAAACTAAACTAAACTAAACTAAACTAAACTAAACTAAACTAAACTAAACTAAACTAAACTAAACTAAACTAAACTAACTAAACTAAACTAAACTAAACTAAACTAAACTAAACTAAACTAAACTAAACTAAACTAAACTAAACTAAACTAAACTAAACTAAACTAAACTAAACTAAACTAACTAAACTAAACTAACTAAACTAAACTAAACTAAACTAAACTAAACTAAACTAAACTAAACTAAACTAAACTAAACTAAACTAAAACTAAACTAAACTAAACTAAACTAAACTAAACTAAACTAAACTAAACTAAACTAAACTAAACTAAACTAAACTAAACTAAACTAAACTAAACTAAACTAAACTAAACTAAACTAAACTAAACTAAACTAAACTAAACTAAACTAAACTAAACTAAACTAAACTAAACTAAACTAAACTAAACTAAACTAAACTAAACTAAACTAAACTAAACTAAACTAAACTAAACTAAACTAAACTAAACTAAACTAAACTAAACTAAACTAAACTAAACTAAACTAAACTAAACTAAACTAAACTAAACTAAACTAAACTAAACTAAACTAAACTAAACTAAACTAAACTAAACTAAAACTAAACTAAACTAAACTAAACTAAACTAAACTAAACTAAACTAAACTAAACTAAACTAAACTAAACTAAACTAAACTAAACTAAACTAAACTAAACTAAACTAAAACTAAACTAAACTAAACTAAACTAAACTAAACTAACTAAACTAAACTAAACTAAACTAAACTAAACTAAACTAAACTAAACTAACTAAACTAAACTAAACTAAACTAAACTAAACTAAACTAAACTAAACTAACTAAACTAAACTAAACTAAACTAAACTAAACTAAACTAAACTAAACTAAACTAAACTAAACTAAACTAAACTAAACTAAACTAAACTAAACTAAACTAAACTAAACTAAACTAAACTAAACTAAACTAAACTAAACTAAACTAAACTAAACTAAACTAAACTAAACTAAACTAAACTAACTAAACTAAACTAAACTAAACTAAACTAAACTAAACTAAACTAAACTAAACTAAACTAAACTAAACTAAACTAAACTAAACTAAACTAAACTAAACTAAACTAAACTAAACTAAACTAAACTAAACTAAACTAAACTAAACTAAACTAAACTAAACTAAACTAAACTAAACTAAACTAAACTAAACTAAACTAAACTAAACTAAACTAAACTAAACTAAACTAAACTAAACTAAACTAAACTAAACTAAACTAAACTAAACTAAACTAAACTAAACTAAACTAAACTAAACTAAACTAAACTAAACTAAACTAAACTAAACTAAACTAAACTAAACTAAACTCAACTAAACTAAACTAAACTAAACTAAACTAAACTAAACTAAACTAAACTAAACTAAACTAAACTAAACTAAACTAAACTAAACTAAACTAAACTAAACTAAACTAAACTAAACTAAACTAAACTAAACTAAACTAAACTAAACTAAACTAAACTAAACTAAACTAAACTAAACTAAACTAAACTAAACTAAACTAAACTAACTAAACTAAACTAAACTAAACTAAACTAAACTAAACTAAACTAAACTAAACTAAACTA
The DNA here is from genome assembly GCA_920104205.1 of Eupeodes latifasciatus. Classification (NCBI taxonomy): domain Eukaryota; kingdom Metazoa; phylum Arthropoda; class Insecta; order Diptera; family Syrphidae; genus Eupeodes; species Eupeodes latifasciatus. The sequence goes on from OV049927.1 coordinate 25,300,175, forward strand.
AACTAAACTAAACTAAACTAAACTAAACTAAACTAAACTAAACTAAACTAAACTAACTAAACTAAACTAAACTAAACTAAACTAACTAAACTAAACTAAACTAAACTAAACTAAACTAAACTAAAACTAAACTAAACTAAACTAACTAAACTAAACTAAACTAAACTAAACTAAACTAAACTAAACTAAACTAAACTAAACTAAACTAAACTAAACTAAACTAAACTAAACTAAACTAAACTAAACTAAACTAAACTAAACTAAACTAAACTAAACTAAACTAAACTAAACTAAACTAAACTAAACTAAACTAAACTAAACTAAACTAAACTAAACTAAACTAAACTAAACTAAACTAAACTAAACTAAACTAAACTAAACTAACTAAACTAAACTAAACTAAACTAAACTAAACTAAACTAAACTAAACTAAACTAAACTAAACTAAACTAAACTAAACTAAACTAAACTAAACTAAACTAAACTAAACTAAACTAAACTAAACTAAACTAAACTAAACTAACTAACTAAACTAAACTAAACTAAACTAAACTAAACTAAACTAAACTAAACTAAACTAAACTAAACTAAACTAAACTAAACTAAACTAAAACTAAACTAAACTAAACTAAACTAAACTAAACTAAACTAAACTAAACTAAACTAAACTAAACTAAACTAAACTAAACTAAACTAAACTAAACTAAACTAAACTAAACTAAACTAAACTAAACTAAACTAAACTAAACTAAACTAAACTAAACTAAACTAAACTAAACTAAACTAAACTAAACTAAACTAAACTAAACTAAACTAAACTAAACTAAACTAAACTAAACTAAACTAAACTAAACTAAACTAAACTAAACTAAACTAAACTAAACTAAACTAAACTAAACTAAACTAACTAAACTAAACTAAACTAAACTAAACTAAACTAAACTAAACTAAACTAAACTAAACTAAACTAAACTAAACTAAACTAAACTAAACTAAACTAAACTAAACTAAACTAAACTAAACTAAACTAAACTAAACTAAACTAAACTAAACTAAACTAAACTAAACTAAACTAAACTAAACTAAACTAAACTAAACTAAACTAAACTAAACTAAACTAAACTAACTAAACTAAACTAAACTAACTAAACTAAACTAAACTAAACTAAACTAAACTAAACTACAAACTAAACTAAACTAAACTAAACTAAACTAAACTAAACTAAACTAAACTAAACTAAACTAAACTAAACTAAACTAAACTAAACTAAACTAAACTAAACTAAACTAAACTAAACTAAACTAAACTAAACTAAACTAAACTAAACTAAACTAAACTAAACTAAACTAAACTAAACTAAACTAAACTAAACTAAACTAAACTAAACTAAACTAAACTAAACTAAACTAAACTAAACTAAACTAAACTAAACTAAACTAAACTAAACTAAACTAAACTAAACTAAACTAAACTAAACTAAACTAAACTAAACTAAACTAAACTAAACTAAACTAAACTAAACTAAACTAAACTAAACTAAACTAAACTAAACTAAACTAAACTAAACTAAACTAAACTAAACTAAACTAAACTAAACTAAACTAAACTAAACTAAACTAAACTAAACTAAACTAAACTAAACTAAACTAAACTAAACTAAACTAAACTAAACTAAACTAAACTAAACTAAACTAAACTAAACTAAACTAAACTAAACTAAACTAAACTAAACTAAACTAAACTAAACTAAACTAAACTAAACTAAACTAAACTAAACTAAACTAAACTAAACTAAACTAAACTAAACTAAACTAAACTAAACTAAACTAAACTAAACTAAACTAAACTAAACTAAACTAAACTAAACTAAACTAAACTAAACTAAACTAAACTAAACTAAACTAAACTAAACTAAACTAAACTAAACTAAACTAAACTAAACTAAACTAAACTAAACTAAACTAAACTAAACTAAACTAAACTAAACTAAACTAAACTAAACTAAACTAAACTAAACTAAACTAAACTAAACTAAACTAAACTAAACTAAACTAAACTAAACTAAACTAAACTAAACTAAACTAAACTAAACTAAACTAAACTAAACTAAACTAAACTAAACTAAACTAAACTAAACTAAACTAAACTAAACTAAACTAAACTAAACTAAACTAAACTAAACTAAACTAAACTAAACTAAACTAAACTAAACTAAACTAAACTAAACTAAACTAAACTAAACTAAACTAAACTAAACTAAACTAAACTAAACTAAACTAAACTAAACTAAACTAAACTAAACTAAACTAAACTAAACTAAACTAAACTAAACTAAACTAAACTAAACTAAACTAAACTAAACTAAACTAAACTAAACTAAACTAAACTAAACTAAACTAAACTAAACTAAACTAAACTAAACTAAACTAAACTAAACTAAACTAAACTAAACTAAACTAAACTAAACTAAACTAAACTAAACTAAACTAAACTAAACTAAACTAAACTAAACTAAACTAAACTAAACTAAACTAAACTAAACTAAACTAAACTAAACTAAACTAAACTAAACTAAACTAAACTAAACTAAACTAAACTAAACTAAACTAAACTAAACTAAACTAAACTAAACTAAACTAAACTAAACTAAACTAAACTAAACTAAACTAAACTAAACTAAACTAAACTAAACTAAACTAAACTAAACTAAACTAAACTAAACTAAACTAAACTAAACTAAACTAAACTAAACTAAACTAAACTAAACTAAACTAAACTAAACTAAACTAAACTAAACTAAACTAAACTAAACTAAACTAAACTAAACTAAACTAAACTAAACTAAACTAAACTAAACTAAACTAAACTAAACTAAACTAAACTAAACTAAACTAAACTAAACTAAACTAAACTAAACTAAACTAAACTAAACTAAACTAAACTAAACTAAACTAAACTAAACTAAACTAAACTAAACTAAACTAAACTAAACTAAACTAAACTAAACTAAACTAAACTAAACTAAACTAAACTAAACTAAACTAAACTAAACTAAACTAAACTAAACTAAACTAAACTAAACTAAACTAAACTAAACTAAACTAAACTAAACTAAACTAAACTAAACTAAACTAAACTAAACTAAACTAAACTAAACTAAACTAAACTAAACTAAACTAAACTAAACTAAACTAAACTAAACTAAACTAAACTAAACTAAACTAAACTAAACTAAACTAAACTAAACTAAACTAAACTAAACTAAACTAAACTAAACTAAACTAAACTAAACTAAACTAAACTAAACTAAACTAAACTAAACTAAACTAAACTAAACTAAACTAAACTAAACTAAACTAAACTAAACTAAACTAAACTAAACTAAACTAAACTAAACTAAACTAAACTAAACTAAACTAAACTAAACTAAACTAAACTAAACTAAACTAAACTAAACTAAACTAAACTAAACTAAACTAAACTAAACTAAACTAAACTAAACTAAACTAAACTAAACTAAACTAAACTAAACTAAACTAAACTAAACTAAACTAAACTAAACTAAACTAAACTAAACTAAACTAAACTAAACTAAACTAAACTAAACTAAACTAAACTAAACTAAACTAAACTAAACTAAACTAAACTAAACTAAACTAAACTAAACTAAACTAAACTAAACTAAACTAAACTAAACTAAACTAAACTAAACTAAACTAAACTAAACTAAACTAAACTAAACTAAACTAAACTAAACTAAACTAAACTAAACTAAACTAAACTAAACTAAACTAAACTAAACTAAACTAAACTAAACTAAACTAAACTAAACTAAACTAAACTAAACTAAACTAAACTAAACTAAACTAAACTAAACTAAACTAAACTAAACTAAACTAAACTAAACTAAACTAAACTAAACTAAACTAAACTAAACTAAACTAAACTAAACTAAACTAAACTAAACTAAACTAAACTAAACTAAACTAAACTAAACTAAACTAAACTAAACTAAACTAAACTAAACTAAACTAAACTAAACTAAACTAAACTAAACTAAACTAAACTAAACTAAACTAAACTAAACTAAACTAAACTAAACTAAACTAAACTAAACTAAACTAAACTAAACTAAACTAAACTAAACTAAACTAAACTAAACTAAACTAAACTAAACTAAACTAAACTAAACTAAACTAAACTAAACTAAACTAAACTAAACTAAACTAAACTAAACTAAACTAAACTAAACTAAACTAAACTAAACTAAACTAAACTAAACTAAACTAAACTAAACTAAACTAAACTAAACTAAACTAAACTAAACTAAACTAAACTAAACTAAACTAAACTAAACTAAACTAAACTAAACTAAACTAAACTAAACTAAACTAAACTAAACTAAACTAAACTAAACTAAACTAAACTAAACTAAACTAAACTAAACTAAACTAAACTAAACTAAACTAAACTAAACTAAACTAAACTAAACTAAACTAAACTAAACTAAACTAAACTAAACTAAACTAAACTAAACTAAACTAAACTAAACTAAACTAAACTAAACTAAACTAAACTAAACTAAACTAAACTAAACTAAACTAAACTAAACTAAACTAAACTAAACTAAACTAAACTAAACTAAACTAAACTAAACTAAACTAAACTAAACTAAACTAAACTAAACTAAACTAAACTAAACTAAACTAAACTAAACTAAACTAAACTAAACTAAACTAAACTAAACTAAACTAAACTAAACTAAACTAAACTAAACTAAACTAAACTAAACTAAACTAAACTAAACTAAACTAAACTAAACTAAACTAAACTAAACTAAACTAAACTAAACTAAACTAAACTAAACTAAACTAAACTAAACTAAACTAAACTAAACTAAACTAAACTAAACTAAACTAAACTAAACTAAACTAAACTAAACTAAACTAAACTAAACTAAACTAAACTAAACTAAACTAAACTAAACTAAACTAAACTAAACTAAACTAAACTAAACTAAACTAAACTAAACTAAACTAAACTAAACTAAACTAAACTAAACTAAACTAAACTAAACTAAACTAAACTAAACTAAACTAAACTAAACTAAACTAAACTAAACTAAACTAAACTAAACTAAACTAAACTAAACTAAACTAAACTAAACTAAACTAAACTAAACTAAACTAAACTAAACTAAACTAAACTAAACTAAACTAAACTAAACTAAACTAAACTAAACTAAACTAAACTAAACTAAACTAAACTAAACTAAACTAAACTAAACTAAACTAAACTAAACTAAACTAAACTAAACTAAACTAAACTAAACTAAACTAAACTAAACTAAACTAAACTAAACTAAACTAAACTAAACTAAACTAAACTAAACTAAACTAAACTAAACTAAACTAAACTAAACTAAACTAAACTAAACTAAACTAAACTAAACTAAACTAAACTAAACTAAACTAAACTAAACTAAACTAAACTAAACTAAACTAAACTAAACTAAACTAAACTAAACTAAACTAAACTAAACTAAACTAAACTAAACTAAACTAAACTAAACTAAACTAAACTAAACTAAACTAAACTAAACTAAACTAAACTAAACTAAACTAAACTAAACTAAACTAAACTAAACTAAACTAAACTAAACTAAACTAAACTAAACTAAACTAAACTAAACTAAACTAAACTAAACTAAACTAAACTAAACTAAACTAAACTAAACTAAACTAAACTAAACTAAACTAAACTAAACTAAACTAAACTAAACTAAACTAAACTAAACTAAACTAAACTAAACTAAACTAAACTAAACTAAACTAAACTAAACTAAACTAAACTAAACTAAACTAAACTAAACTAAACTAAACTAAACTAAACTAAACTAAACTAAACTAAACTAAACTAAACTAAACTAAACTAAACTAAACTAAACTAAACTAAACTAAACTAAACTAAACTAAACTAAACTAAACTAAACTAAACTAAACTAAACTAAACTAAACTAAACTAAACTAAACTAAACTAAACTAAACTAAACTAAACTAAACTAAACTAAACTAAACTAAACTAAACTAAACTAAACTAAACTAAACTAAACTAAACTAAACTAAACTAAACTAAACTAAACTAAACTAAACTAAACTAAACTAAACTAAACTAAACTAAACTAAACTAAACTAAACTAAACTAAACTAAACTAAACTAAACTAAACTAAACTAAACTAAACTAAACTAAACTAAACTAAACTAAACTAAACTAAACTAAACTAAACTAAACTAAACTAAACTAAACTAAACTAAACTAAACTAAACTAAACTAAACTAAACTAAACTAAACTAAACTAAACTAAACTAAACTAAACTAAACTAAACTAAACTAAACTAAACTAAACTAAACTAAACTAAACTAAACTAAACTAAACTAAACTAAACTAAACTAAACTAAACTAAACTAAACTAAACTAAACTAAACTAAACTAAACTAAACTAAACTAAACTAAACTAAACTAAACTAAACTAAACTAAACTAAACTAAACTAAACTAAACTAAACTAAACTAAACTAAACTAAACTAAACTAAACTAAACTAAACTAAACTAAACTAAACTAAACTAAACTAAACTAAACTAAACTAAACTAAACTAAACTAAACTAAACTAAACTAAACTAAACTAAACTAAACTAAACTAAACTAAACTAAACTAAACTAAACTAAACTAAACTAAACTAAACTAAACTAAACTAAACTAAACTAAACTAAACTAAACTAAACTAAACTAAACTAAACTAAACTAAACTAAACTAAACTAAACTAAACTAAACTAAACTAAACTAAACTAAACTAAACTAAACTAAACTAAACTAAACTAAACTAAACTAAACTAAACTAAACTAAACTAAACTAAACTAAACTAAACTAAACTAAACTAAACTAAACTAAACTAAACTAAACTAAACTAAACTAAACTAAACTAAACTAAACTAAACTAAACTAAACTAAACTAAACTAAACTAAACTAAACTAAACTAAACTAAACTAAACTAAACTAAACTAAACTAAACTAAACTAAACTAAACTAAACTAAACTAAACTAAACTAAACTAAACTAAACTAAACTAAACTAAACTAAACTAAACTAAACTAAACTAAACTAAACTAAACTAAACTAAACTAAACTAAACTAAACTAAACTAAACTAAACTAAACTAAACTAAACTAAACTAAACTAAACTAAACTAAACTAAACTAAACTAAACTAAACTAAACTAAACTAAACTAAACTAAACTAAACTAAACTAAACTAAACTAAACTAAACTAAACTAAACTAAACTAAACTAAACTAAACTAAACTAAACTAAACTAAACTAAACTAAACTAAACTAAACTAAACTAAACTAAACTAAACTAAACTAAACTAAACTAAACTAAACTAAACTAAACTAAACTAAACTAAACTAAACTAAACTAAACTAAACTAAACTAAACTAAACTAAACTAAACTAAACTAAACTAAACTAAACTAAACTAAACTAAACTAAACTAAACTAAACTAAACTAAACTAAACTAAACTAAACTAAACTAAACTAAACTAAACTAAACTAAACTAAACTAAACTAAACTAAACTAAACTAAACTAAACTAAACTAAACTAAACTAAACTAAACTAAACTAAACTAAACTAAACTAAACTAAACTAAACTAAACTAAACTAAACTAAACTAAACTAAACTAAACTAAACTAAACTAAACTAAACTAAACTAAACTAAACTAAACTAAACTAAACTAAACTAAACTAAACTAAACTAAACTAAACTAAACTAAACTAAACTAAACTAAACTAAACTAAACTAAACTAAACTAAACTAAACTAAACTAAACTAAACTAAACTAAACTAAACTAAACTAAACTAAACTAAACTAAACTAAACTAAACTAAACTAAACTAAACTAAACTAAACTAAACTAAACTAAACTAAACTAAACTAAACTAAACTAAACTAAACTAAACTAAACTAAACTAAACTAAACTAAACTAAACTAAACTAAACTAAACTAAACTAAACTAAACTAAACTAAACTAAACTAAACTAAACTAAACTAAACTAAACTAAACTAAACTAAACTAAACTAAACTAAACTAAACTAAACTAAACTAAACTAAACTAAACTAAACTAAACTAAACTAAACTAAACTAAACTAAACTAAACTAAACTAAACTAAACTAAACTAAACTAAACTAAACTAAACTAAACTAAACTAAACTAAACTAAACTAAACTAAACTAAACTAAACTAAACTAAACTAAACTAAACTAAACTAAACTAAACTAAACTAAACTAAACTAAACTAAACTAAACTAAACTAAACTAAACTAAACTAAACTAAACTAAACTAAACTAAACTAAACTAAACTAAACTAAACTAAACTAAACTAAACTAAACTAAACTAAACTAAACTAAACTAAACTAAACTAAACTAAACTAAACTAAACTAAACTAAACTAAACTAAACTAAACTAAACTAAACTAAACTAAACTAAACTAAACTAAACTAAACTAAACTAAACTAAACTAAACTAAACTAAACTAAACTAAACTAAACTAAACTAAACTAAACTAAACTAAACTAAACTAAACTAAACTAAACTAAACTAAACTAAACTAAACTAAACTAAACTAAACTAAACTAAACTAAACTAAACTAAACTAAACTAAACTAAACTAAACTAAACTAAACTAAACTAAACTAAACTAAACTAAACTAAACTAAACTAAACTAAACTAAACTAAACTAAACTAAACTAAACTAAACTAAACTAAACTAAACTAAACTAAACTAAACTAAACTAAACTAAACTAAACTAAACTAAACTAAACTAAACTAAACTAAACTAAACTAAACTAAACTAAACTAAACTAAACTAAACTAAACTAAACTAAACTAAACTAAACTAAACTAAACTAAACTAAACTAAACTAAACTAAACTAAACTAAACTAAACTAAACTAAACTAAACTAAACTAAACTAAACTAAACTAAACTAAACTAAACTAAACTAAACTAAACTAAACTAAACTAAACTAAACTAAACTAAACTAAACTAAACTAAACTAAACTAAACTAAACTAAACTAAACTAAACTAAACTAAACTAAACTAAACTAAACTAAACTAAACTAAACTAAACTAAACTAAACTAAACTAAACTAAACTAAACTAAACTAAACTAAACTAAACTAAACTAAACTAAACTAAACTAAACTAAACTAAACTAAACTAAACTAAACTAAACTAAACTAAACTAAACTAAACTAAACTAAACTAAACTAAACTAAACTAAACTAAACTAAACTAAACTAAACTAAACTAAACTAAACTAAACTAAACTAAACTAAACTAAACTAAACTAAACTAAACTAAACTAAACTAAACTAAACTAAACTAAACTAAACTAAACTAAACTAAACTAAACTAAACTAAACTAAACTAAACTAAACTAAACTAAACTAAACTAAACTAAACTAAACTAAACTAAACTAAACTAAACTAAACTAAACTAAACTAAACTAAACTAAACTAAACTAAACTAAACTAAACTAAACTAAACTAAACTAAACTAAACTAAACTAAACTAAACTAAACTAAACTAAACTAAACTAAACTAAACTAAACTAAACTAAACTAAACTAAACTAAACTAAACTAAACTAAACTAAACTAAACTAAACTAAACTAAACTAAACTAAACTAAACTAAACTAAACTAAACTAAACTAAACTAAACTAAACTAAACTAAACTAAACTAAACTAAACTAAACTAAACTAAACTAAACTAAACTAAACTAAACTAAACTAAACTAAACTAAACTAAACTAAACTAAACTAAACTAAACTAAACTAAACTAAACTAAACTAAACTAAACTAAACTAAACTAAACTAAACTAAACTAAACTAAACTAAACTAAACTAAACTAAACTAAACTAAACTAAACTAAACTAAACTAAACTAAACTAAACTAAACTAAACTAAACTAAACTAAACTAAACTAAACTAAACTAAACTAAACTAAACTAAACTAAACTAAACTAAACTAAACTAAACTAAACTAAACTAAACTAAACTAAACTAAACTAAACTAAACTAAACTAAACTAAACTAAACTAAACTAAACTAAACTAAACTAAACTAAACTAAACTAAACTAAACTAAACTAAACTAAACTAAACTAAACTAAACTAAACTAAACTAAACTAAACTAAACTAAACTAAACTAAACTAAACTAAACTAAACTAAACTAAACTAAACTAAACTAAACTAAACTAAACTAAACTAAACTAAACTAAACTAAACTAAACTAAACTAAACTAAACTAAACTAAACTAAACTAAACTAAACTAAACTAAACTAAACTAAACTAAACTAAACTAAACTAAACTAAACTAAACTAAACTAAACTAAACTAAACTAAACTAAACTAAACTAAACTAAACTAAACTAAACTAAACTAAACTAAACTAAACTAAACTAAACTAAACTAAACTAAACTAAACTAAACTAAACTAAACTAAACTAAACTAAACTAAACTAAACTAAACTAAACTAAACTAAACTAAACTAAACTAAACTAAACTAAACTAAACTAAACTAAACTAAACTAAACTAAACTAAACTAAACTAAACTAAACTAAACTAAACTAAACTAAACTAAACTAAACTAAACTAAACTAAACTAAACTAAACTAAACTAAACTAAACTAAACTAAACTAAACTAAACTAAACTAAACTAAACTAAACTAAACTAAACTAAACTAAACTAAACTAAACTAAACTAAACTAAACTAAACTAAACTAAACTAAACTAAACTAAACTAAACTAAACTAAACTAAACTAAACTAAACTAAACTAAACTAAACTAAACTAAACTAAACTAAACTAAACTAAACTAAACTAAACTAAACTAAACTAAACTAAACTAAACTAAACTAAACTAAACTAAACTAAACTAAACTAAACTAAACTAAACTAAACTAAACTAAACTAAACTAAACTAAACTAAACTAAACTAAACTAAACTAAACTAAACTAAACTAAACTAAACTAAACTAAACTAAACTAAACTAAACTAAACTAAACTAAACTAAACTAAACTAAACTAAACTAAACTAAACTAAACTAAACTAAACTAAACTAAACTAAACTAAACTAAACTAAACTAAACTAAACTAAACTAAACTAAACTAAACTAAACTAAACTAAACTAAACTAAACTAAACTAAACTAAACTAAACTAAACTAAACTAAACTAAACTAAACTAAACTAAACTAAACTAAACTAAACTAAACTAAACTAAACTAAACTAAACTAAACTAAACTAAACTAAACTAAACTAAACTAAACTAAACTAAACTAAACTAAACTAAACTAAACTAAACTAAACTAAACTAAACTAAACTAAACTAAACTAAACTAAACTAAACTAAACTAAACTAAACTAAACTAAACTAAACTAAACTAAACTAAACTAAACTAAACTAAACTAAACTAAACTAAACTAAACTAAACTAAACTAAACTAAACTAAACTAAACTAAACTAAACTAAACTAAACTAAACTAAACTAAACTAAACTAAACTAAACTAAACTAAACTAAACTAAACTAAACTAAACTAAACTAAACTAAACTAAACTAAACTAAACTAAACTCAACTCAATTAAACTAAACTAAATTGAACTGAACTGAACTGAAAAGAACTAAACTAAACTGAACTGAACTGAACTGAAATTTACTCAACTTAATTTAACTAAACTTAGCTTAACTTATTTAGGTGCGGGGAAATAAATCCACGGGAACTAACTCCACTTAGGGGTTTAGTTCCCACTTAGTGAAAACTAAATCCACTTTAGTAAAGTGGACTTAGTTCCCATGCTAACTGGGAATCTAATTCCGAAAAAAATTTGTGATTTAAGTTCTCCTTGAGTTTGAAAGTAATTCCCACTTTTTAAAAGAAGAAGCAAGTAGAATAAGGCGCAGGGACATAGGGCCCAGGGACATAACGCCCAACTTTTTTTTTAGGGCTTATGTCTCACTTCGGTGGGACATAAAACCGAAATCTTATTTGGGCCCTAAGTCCCACACAAGTAAGACCGAAGCCCCAAATAAAAATTTTGGGGCTTATGTCCCACTTAATACGAATCACCAAATGACACAACTTAGAGCACTTTAAATCCTCAGATCCCGCGAAGCGCGCCACCCACAGGTGCTTTTATTCAAAAAAGCTGTTGATATTGGCGCCTGCCTGGCGACTTTACATACCCTAAGCGGAGCAACGGAGTTGCGTGAGCGGGTGTGACCCCGAAAAAGGAAGTTAAAATCCTGAGAACCCGCGAAGCGGGCCACCCACAGGTGCTTTTGGTGCAGGGAATTAACTTCACGGGAACTACCTTCACATGGGAACTAACTTCACCACTAGTGGGAATTAATTTCACTTTTTTTTGTGAAGTTATCTCCCACTGAAGGCGGGAAATAATTTCATCAGAAAATTGTGTGAAGTAACTTCCCACCTACGATTGAAATATCTGAAAAAATATCAAGCGTTGAATTGGTGACGTGAAATAGTACCAAATGAAATAACACCAAATTTCAAATTTGGCCTTATTTCGTTGTTCAAAACGAAATAAAACCAATTTGGCTTTATTTTGATTTATAAAAAGAAATAAGGCCAAAAAAATAATGCAAACAACGCCGAATTTTTAAAGTTCACTTTTTTACATACAAAACACGCAAAAATGGTTGATTTATTGTCTAGAATTTTTTTTTTTTGAATTGATAGCACGGCGTACTAACAGCTAGGTATGTAAGAGGGGGCATGCTGCCCCCCTGCAACTCCCCTGCTTGGGATCATTATAGGATTTGGGGTGGGTGCGAGTTTGGGTATATGCAAAGAACTTTTGCATTTGAGCACTAAAATCAAAGAAATTCCCAACAAAAAAAAAAGCAAGTATGGCTCACAGTTATGAAAGAATCACAACGCATTCGTGTTCGTTGCATATACCCAAACTCGCACCCACCCCAAATCCTATAGTGATCCCAAGCAGGGGGGTTGCAGGGGGACAGCATGCCCCCCCTTACATACCTAGCTGTTAGTACGCCGTGGTATCAATTCAAAAAAACTTGTTTTAGGCTCCAATTTCAAAAATTTCAATCGAGCAACAAGTATCTGTCATTTTTCAACTTCAACTTATGTTAACTTCACATGAAAGTGAAATTGATTCCCACAAAAAAGTGAAATTAACTCCCACCTTCAATGGGAAGTAACTTCACCAAAAAAAGGTTAAATTAATTCCCACTAGTGGTGAAGTTAATTCCCATGTGAAGGTAGTTCCCGTGAAGTTAATTCCCTGCACCGGTGCTGGTGCAGGGAATTAACTTCACGGGAACTACCTTCACATGGGAACTAACTTCACCACTAGTGGGAATTAATTTCACTTTTTTTTGTGAAGTTATCTCCCACTGAAGGAGGGAGATAATTTCATCAGAAAATTGTGTGAAGTAACTTCCCACCTACGATTGAAATATCTGAAAAAATATCAAGCGTTGAATTGGTGACGTGAAATAGTACCAAATGAAATAACACCAAATTTCAAATTTGGCCTTATTTCGTTGTTCAAAACGAAATAAAACCAATTTGGCTTTATTTCGATTTATAAAAAGAAATAAGGCCAAAAAAATAATGGAAACAACGCCGAATATTTTAAAATTCAAAAATGGTTGATTTATTGTCTAGAATAGCTACTTTTGCTAAAAAGTTTTTTTTGAATTGATAGCACGGCGTACTAACAGCTAGGTATGTAAGGGGGGGGGGGGGCATGCTGCCCCCCTGCAACCCCCCTGCTTGGGATCATTATAGGATTTGGGGTGGGTGCGAGTTTGGGTATATGCAAAGAACTTTTGCATTTGAGCACTAAAATCAAAGAAATTCCCAACAAAAAAAAAGCAAGTATGGCTCACAGTTATGAAAGAATCACAACGCATTCGTGTTCTTTGCATATACCCAAACTCGCACCCACCCCAAATCCTATAGTGATCCCAAGCAGGGGGGTTGCAGGGGGACAGCATGCCCCCCCTTACATACCTAGCTGTTAGTACGCCGTGGTATCAATTCAAAAAAACTTGTTTTAGGCTCCAATTTCAAAAATTTCAATCGAGCAACAAGTATCTGTCATTTTTCAACTTCAACTTATGTTAACTTCACATGAAAGTGAAATTGATTCCCACAAAAAAGGGAAATTATCTCCCACCTTCAGTGGGAAATAACTTCACCAAAAAAAAGTGAAATTAATTCCCACTAGTGGTGAAGTTAGTTCCCATGTGAAGGTAGTTCCCGTGAAGTTAATTCCCTGCACCGAAATATTATTTCGAGTATATTTTTTAACATAAATTTGTTTTTCTTCACGGTCATAAATTAACACACTATTTTTACGAAACTCGGTAATAAATTCAATTTTATTTTCCATGCTTTTAATTTTGTATTTTAATTTTATTCACACTACGCACTGTTTTCTTAAATTGCTTAAGACTGATGTTCGACTGTACTCATCAAAATCGAACAAGTTTCAAGAATCTGATAACTAACTGTAATTTGAAGCTGTTGTTGTTAGAAATTAGTTCCCTCTTCATATTTTTGAATGTGTGCTAAATTCCCATAAGAAAGTGGAGTTCGTTCCCACTTAGCATGGGAACTAAATCCACTTTACTAAAGTGGATTTAGTTCCCACTGAGTGGGAACTAAATCCCTCAGGGGAGTTAGTTCCCGTGGATTTATTTCCCCGCACCACTTATTTATAGGTGTTAATACTTAAATCTTAAACGCCAAACAAAAATTGGTGACGTGAAATAACGCCAAATGAAATAAAGCAAATTCAAAAAATTTGGCATTATTTCGTTTTTGAAAATTTTCAATTTGGGTTTATTTCGCTTTAGAAAACGAAATAATAGCAATTTGGCATTGTTTCGATTTAAAATTTTGCAGAATTAGGAAAAAACATAAATTAAAATTATCTTTTGTTTTCTCTCTATGCTAAATTAAATTCTTTATTCAAACAAAAATAAACAAACACATTTGTACAAAGTTTCACTGTGGGTTACAAAAACCCAACAAAATTTACATTTCTAAATTAACATTTTAAGTTAACATAATCTTATGAAGTTAACATAAGTCAAACAAAACAATAAGTCAAAAATTCATTACCTAATATAGAAAATATAGTACAAGTTTTTCTTTTAACAGTATACAGTCGTCGAATTTTGCACAATTTCGGGGGAAGTGCAATTTTGCAACAATTTTTTGTGTTATTAATTAAAAAAGTTGAAAAATGACAGTTACTTGTTGCTCGATTGAAATTTTTGAAATTGGAGCCTAAAACAAGTTTTTTTGAATTGATAGCACGGCCGCGGCGTACTAATAGCTAGGTATGTAAACTACAACCCCCCTGCTTGGGATCACTATAGGATTTGGGGTGGGTGCGAGTTTGGGTATATGCAAAGAACATAACTGTGAGCTGTTATGTATATTCTAAACTTAAACTCATACTTCAAATCTTATTGCATACTCTGCAATATGACGACACTTTATCTCTATACTCAACCCACGCTTATTTCTATTTAATTCTTATTTCGTGCACACAGCACATTCTTTCCTTTGTTCTGTTCTCTGACTATAGTTCCAATAATGATTACATACTCATACATATATGAAAAATAAATTCATTCCTGTTTAACCTACCTATCGAAGAAAACGTCTTTCATTAAATTCACAAATTAAATACTTTACAAATTGGTGTCAGAAGTGGGATAATAATAAAAAAAAAAATTGTAACAAACTCAATTCAATTCAAGTATGGTGTTCATAGCAATGTAAGTACTTGGTATATCACATTGTTTTTGTTTCGCATTTGGTTTAATTAAATTGTGCTTATTGTGCTAATTGTGCGTTGACTTTTTGTGGTGATTCATTGAATTAAAAATCATGTCGAATGATGATGTAAATAGTATTAGAGAAGGAGAGTTAAGTGAAATTGAAGCTTTAAGTGAAAATGAAGACAAAGATGATAAAGATAAAGAGAAAAAATATTTTCGTGGAGATTCTTCGCAACTCGCAATTACTTTCCTAAGAAAATTAATTAAAAACTTCGACGGTGACAGGGATCAATTAAATGGGTTTATCGCAGATTGTAATAAAGCCTTTGGCTTGGCAAGTGCAACCCAAAAATATATTTTATTAGACTATATACAAACACAAATATCTGGCAAAGCCAAAGCGGCTTGTGTCAATAGAAATTTCAATAATTGGGATGAGCTCAAAGCATTTCTTAAAACAATGTATCAAGACAAAAAAACATTACTCTCAACTTTTATGTGATTTAACAAATCTAAAGCAAAATGTTGATGAGTCCGTGGCTCAATTTGTGTATCGAGTAGAAACTCCTTTAAAACGAACCATTAATGATACACCAGAAAGTGATCATCTTACTGGAAAGTTAGAGATGTTGAATGAAATAGCTATAAATAGATTTATTTTCTTTTCCTTACCACGGATATCAAATTCTCTTCGGATAAGAGAAATTAAAACACTTAACGAAGCAATATCAATTGCAATAGCTGAAGAGCAAGTTCTAAAAATGTATCAAAATCCACCTCGAAATAATTCAAAACATATCAATCAAGCTTCTGGCTCAAACTTTGGAAACTCAAATAGTCCCAAATCTCAGAGTTCTAATCAAAAACATTGCAAATATTGTAAAAAATATGGACATCTTATAGAATAGATGAATGCCGTAAACGAACATATAACAACAATAAAAACAGCAGAATATTTCAAACTCAGATCAAAATCCAAAAAACGGATCAAATTCTTCAACAGTAGTTGCTCTGCTGGAAGAATAAATAAAGAAAGCAACATTTTTAATCATTCATTTAAAGAAGAGCAAATTTTACTTGAACGAAAATGTTCCTTAACTATCTCTATATTATGTGATTGTTCAAAAAACTCTAAACTCAAACTTCTTATCGATACTGGAGCAAATGTATCTATTGTTAAAGCAAAATGTTTAAAAGAAAACACAGTGGTATATCTTAATAACAAAATTATCTTTAATGGTATAAGTCCTGATCACTCAATTGAAACGAGCGGTTATTCTGTTCTGTCTTTGAAAATATCAGGAAAATTGTTTAATCACCAATTTCATGTTCTAAATCGAAATTCAAACATTCCTTTTGACGGAATTTTAGGTAATAAATTTTTGAAAGCATATAAAGCTTCAATTGATTACGAAAATCACATGATTATAGTTGACAAACAAAAAATTCCTATTCTTTATGAATCCGAAAATCAAATCAATAATATTCAAATTCTTAAACCTAGAACAGAAACTCTTATTGAGGTTATAGTCCAAAATCCAGAAATCAAAGAAGGTATTATACCAAATATAATTTAAACAAACGGAGTATTTTAAGTAAACCTGTTACTAAAGTCGGCTCTAAGTCTAAAGCGTATGCTTCTATTCTAAATACTACTTAAGAAGATTAAACTCTTCCAGAAATCGAATTATGTCTTGAACCTATTCCAGAAAATTTGAATAAATCAAGTTCAAGAAATCATCCAAACAATATTTCTCAAACAAGAGAGCATGAACTCTTAAAAAATATAAGAACTTCACATCATGAAGAAAAAACTTCGTCACTGAAAATTTGTCAAGAGTTTAACGACATATTTTTCTTAGAAGGAGATTCTTTGAGTTGTACTGATACCATAACACATGATATCAATACTGGATCTTCACCCCCAATTGCTGCAAGAACATATCGTTATGCAGAAGCTCATAAAAGCGAAGTGAAACGACAAATTAAGCAAATTCTTGATCAAAATATTATTAAACCATCTAAGTCTCCATGGTCTGCACCACTTTGGGTAGTTCCCAAGAAACAGGATGCTTCCGGCACTCAAAAATGGCGTGTCGTAGTAGATTATAGGAAGCTAAACAATGTAACTGTAGGGGATGCATATCCTCTCCCACACATATCTGAAATCCTCTACCAATTAGGTCATTCCGTATATTTCACAACCCTTGATTTGATCAAGAAAAATCTTTTAATACTTTGAAGAAAATACTGACTACAGAACCATTATTACAGTATCCAGATTTCTCCAAGGAGTTTGTCGTTACAACCGATGCCTCTAATTTTTCAATTGGGGCAGTTTTAAGTCAAGGTGTAATAGGTGCTGATTTGCCAATTGCATATGCAAGCAGAACACTTAATCGTTCAGAATCTAATTACAGTACAACCGAAAGAGAATTATTAGCCATTGTTTGGGCTACAAATCATTTTAGACCGTATCTCTATGGTCACCGATTTAAAATCGTAACGGATCACAGACCACTAGTGTGGTTATTTAACGTAAAAGATCCCGTTCAAAATTAGTCCGCTGGAGACTAAAACTTGAACAATATGATTACGAAATTGTTTATAAGCCTGGTCGTGTCAATATGAATGCCGACTGCTTATCACGAATAAATTCAAATAATAATGTTTTGTTTACTGAGATAAGAGAATCATTTGAAGATAACGTTAAATTCTACTACAATTCGCTTACTCCAAATATTTATGATTTTACCGAAAGTTCAGATATCATACTTAAATCTCAAGATCATATAGCCTATTTAACTGCAACTGATCTTTCCGAAGATAATCCTTACATGGATGACATTCTATCATTATCAAAAGATCCAGAAATCATTACAAGTTCTTCTCATGGGCTCTATTCCATTTCCAAATCTCAACACAAAAATGGAAAAAATATATATCATTGTTTTGTCAAACATATGTATTTCGAAAAACCTTTATACGCGGATTTCTTTTATACAATACAAAATTTAAAAATTGAATTAGATAAAGATAATATCAATTCAATAGCAATCGCAAATCCTGTTGATGATTTCAACCAATTTAAATACGATAAATGTAAACAGATAATATTGTTTGTTTTCCGAAATTCAAACATTAAAATCGTTTTATTTAACGATACTATTACAAATCCATCGAGCGATCAAATAACTATCATTTTAAAAGAAAATCATGATAGTCCTCTTTCAGGGCATTGTGGTTACCATAGGATGTTTAAACGAATTTCTGTCAAATATAAATGGCCAAAAATGAGGAAAGACATTCAAAAGTATATACAAAATTGTACTTCATGTCAAATAAATAAAACCATTAGGAAAAAACATAAAGCCCGAATGGAAATAACGAGTACAAGCTTTCAACCATTTGAAAGGTTAGCACTTGACATAGTCGGCCCATTACCTTTGTGTGAGGATGGTTCCAAATTTGTATTAACTATGCAAGATGACCTCACTAAGTATTCATATGCCATTCCATTACAAAATCATGAAGCTAAAACAGTAGGAGAAAACCTTGTGCATTTCATTAGCATGTTTGGTATACCTAAAAGTATTCTCACTGATCAGGGATCTGACTTTACCTCAGATCTAATGAAAAATGTTTCTAAACTACTACATATTAAACACAAGTTTGCTACTGCTTATCACCCGCAAACCAACGGAACATTAGAACGCTCGCACTTAACTTTGAAAGACTACTTGAAGCATTTTATCAACTCAAATCAAACAGACTGGAATGAGTATATTCCGTTAGCAATGTTTGCTTACGATACTAGTGTTCATGCTTCTACAAAATTTACGCCTTTTGAATTACTTTTTGGATACCAAGCTATTCTTCTTAGTTCAATTACTTCCAATCCAGAGTTAAGGTACTCTTATGATTCGTATCATGACTCCTTAAAATATTGACTGAACAAAACTCATCAAATTGCACGTGATAATATATAAAAACATAAAAAAAACATTATGACAAAAATGTTAACGTTTACGAATATAAAATAGATGATGAAGTTTATTTAGAGTCTACTGAAAGTAAACCTGGTAAAAGCAAAAAGCTTAGCCCAAACTTTAAGGGTCCTTACAAAATAGTAAAAGTTCACAAGAATCAAAACGTAACAATTTAAATCAGAAATAAATTTGTTCGCGTTCATGTCAATAGACTAAAACCATTATCTTCTCTTCCAGATTAATCATCTTGTTGATAAAAGAAGTTTCTTCTTTCGAGATTCAACCAATCAAAACGAGTAGTGGCATATACTACGAACAAATAGGTCATGTAAAATTTTATTCTGATAAATATGAATTAATCATTTATACTAATATTTCCTTTTATTCAAGGAAACTTAATAACATCGAAAAAGTTTTTAAACAAACACAATCATTTTGTCCCGAAGAAAATCCTTCATTTCATTGTTCTCAAACCTAAAAATTTGTGTCTATCAAAATTAATAACTTATTTCAAAAACAAGAAACTCTATCCCATTTATTGAGTCATCCACATGAGAAAAGAAAACAGAAAAGAGGTATATTCAATGGTGGCGGTTATGTACTTAACTGGCTTTTCGGTAATCCAGATGCAGACGACGCACAATATTACAATGAAGCTAATAAACATTTTGAAGAAGATAATTCAAATTTACAAAATTGAATGAAAGAACAAACAAAAGTGATTACAAGTACAATTTCAAATTTTAATGATTCTATTAGTGCTTTGAAAATGCATGAAGATACTTTTAATGCTAATATAAACAAACTAAATAAATTTATTGCAAATTTTAAAGAAACCAAGAGTTCTATTGAAAATTCTGTCATATTATTAGATCATATAATCTATTTAACTTACTTAAGTAATGAACTCGATGAACAATTTGACCTATTAACAGATGCAATTTTACTTATTAAAGCTAATATCATACATCCATGTAACAATGTAAAACATTAACAAACGGAAAAATGTTTCCTCTACCTTTACAATATAATTATGCTTACAAGATATTCGAAATAAGCACATTAAAAGCATTCTATTTAAATGAACGTTTAATATTTGTCATTCAAATTCCTTTGATAACCAACCTATTGTATAATATTTACAAATTAATTCCATTACCAATTGTACAAGATACTTCAACTTATGTTTATATAGAACCTACTTATCAATATATAACATTGTCAAATAATAAACAATCTTATATAAACAAATGAATAATCTAGACCTTTGCAAAAAACTATCTGAAGAAGACTACATCTGCCAAAATCAATTGGTGTATTCCACAATGGATAAGCCGATATGTGAAACAACAATTCTCATCTCAGCAAACAAGTCAATACAATTAAAGGAAATCTAGAGATCTGGCAACCACTCAAATTCAATCAATGGATTTATGTACTGAGTGAACCACAAAGAATTACTGTCGACGGTCCAAACAAAGACATATTTGATGAAATCATAAAAGATACAGGAATCCTGAAACTTTCAGAAGGATATCGCGCTTACTCAAGACTTATCCAACTGATTTCAACTGGAAAAATAAGCACAGAATATCACAATATCATTCCAACCATAAATATCCTTGAAGACGACTGTTGTTCCAAAGCATCAATGAATAAAACAAATTCCACGTTTTATCTTTCACCTATTCATCTTACAAATATTAAACTTGATGATCTAAAACATGCAGCACATCGACTAAAATATATTGATGATCAACTTGACCACATGATAAATAATCATACCATAATTCAACATGGAAATTGGGTAATAATAGCCCTTAAAATAATCGCTTTTATAATAGTATGCAGTATTTTACATAAGATGTTTTCTTGTATTGGATTATATACATTTCTCCGACTACTATGCTGTAAATGCAAAAGACGAGGATCATCTTCAGGATGTCTTGTTAATATATACAATCAGTGTAGCTGTCAATCACCTTCAGAAACATATTTTTCACCACCAATAACCATGCATGCAATTCAAGAACGAGAAAATAGCAGTTTACCTATAATAGAACCAAACAGTAAACCTTCAAAAACTCGTACCAACTACATTTCTTCCAGACGATCAATTTCATCATCCAGAAACAGTTTATCACCCGGATTTTCTACTTCCGATTGAAATAAATTTAACATGTACATAATATAAGCAAACTTTCTTTATTATAATTTTTATAATTACATTGAAGACAAAAAAAAAAAAACTGTACAAAATAGTTCTAAGCAAAATCTTTTAAGCAATTAATAAGAAAATATTGTAAGAAAATTGTAACTCTCATTTCAACTAATTTCTATCTACTATTTTTTTTTTTTAAGGAGGGAGGTGTTATGTATATTCTAAACTTAAACTCATACTTCAAATCTTATTGCATACTCTGCAATATGACGACACTTTATCTCTATACTCAACCCAAGCTTATTTCTATTTAATTCTTATTTCGTGCACACAGCACATTCTTTCCTTTGTTCTGTTCTCTGACTATAGTTCCAATAATGATTATATGAAAAATAAATTCATTCCTGTTTAACCTACCTATCGAAGAAAACGTCTTTCATTAAATTCACAAATTAAATACTTTACAGAGCCATATTTGCTTTTTTTTTGTTGTGAATTTCTTTGATTTTAGTGCTCAAATATATATATACATATATATGCATATACCCAAACTCGCACCCACCCCAAATCCTATAGTGATCCCAAGCAGGGGGATTGCAGGGGGCAGCATGCCCCCCCCTTACTGTTAGCAAAAGTAGCTGTTTTAGACAATAAATCAACCATTTTTGCGTGTTTTGTATTTAAAAAAAGTGAACTTTAAATATTGAATTTTAAAATATTCGACGTTGTTTCCATTATTTTTTTGGCCTTATTTCTTTTTATAAATCGAAATAAAGCCAAATTGATTTTATTTCGTTTTGAACAACGAAATAAGTCCAAATTTGAAATTTGGTGTTATTTCATTTGGTACCTACTATTTCACGTCACCACAAAAATTATATGTGACTACCGCAACCGTAGGTTGGAGGATAGATGTATATGTACCAACCTCAGGTTTATCAATTGGTGAACAGCAGGTGTTTCCATAAAAATGAATGAATACAATTTTTTTAATTCATTTTATCCAAATTTACAAACTGATGCCATTCGATTCGATTATCAATATAATAAGAGTTTTCCTTTTCCTTTGCAACTGGTAGAAAATTTTGTTTCAAATGATTAGCAAAGGAAAATAAGAAAACAGGTGGAAATTAATGGCAGCGCGCGTGCTGTCGTCCTATGTCTATGAGCAGCAGCAGTTCAAAAGTGGTTGTTCTTTTTTATACAAAAAAAAAAAACTGTTATGAAAATTTGATTATCCGACAGAAAAAAAAAGGAAAAGAGATAAAAATACGGAAGATATTAATGCGATACTGGTATCTTCTTTATTCAGGGGGCACACCTGCTGGGTACCGCTTATATTATCAGTTTCTAAAGTGAAAGGTTAGTTAAGAAGGTGAATATAACATTAACAAGTAAATTATTTTTAGTTTTTTTTTTTTGTTTACTAAGGAGTCTAAATATGCACTATAAAGTTGAACACTTGAAACATGTGAAAATACAATAAAACGTACTTACAACCCTAATAGGAACATTAATTTCACCCACAAGTTTGACCCCCTCGACAAAAATTATGTTCTTTACGTAAATGCAGGTTAGCTGCCTATATACAGAACTGAAACAAGTTGTTCTATGTATGAATTTTGGTGGATCATTTGGAGAGTTAACTGTTCTTAACTTATTTAAGAAATTTCTTTTGTAAAGACCTTGTCTTTCCAATACTACCTATCTTCAGTAACCGACCATTTTGACGTATTACTAGGTCATTTTATTTAATTTGTTTAATAAGTTAATTTAACTAATTAAAATAGAAACTTTTTTTAATCATAATTATGAACGTTTCCCAATGAAATATTACAAAAATCATATGTAAAAAGGAGCCGGCAATGGAGTAAGGACTTTCTTCTCCTCTGTATCTTGCTACCCACCAATTACATATTATCAAGAATGTGCCCAAAAATGTTAAAAATTTACATATAAAACTATGTCCCAAAATAGTAAAATTGAATATGTAACGCCTTTGGGCGGATACAGCAACTAAATGTTCCAATAACTGGATTTATTAAGAGTTTTATTGTTGAAACTATGTTTAAAGATTAAGTACCCGTGGCGTAATAATAAGTGCGTAGGACTGTCATGCCAGAGGTATTGGGTTCAATACCTGGCTCTGCCATCTAAGGTTTTTTTTAACGGGTACTGCCTCTTGCGGTGCCGTGACATTAGGGCAAGTGACATAAGACCAAATTTAAGAATTTGTTTATGACACTTTTCGAAAGCGGCATAAGGCCAAATTTCAACGGTTGGCCTTATGTCGCTTTCCAAAGTGACTTAAGGCCAATTTGGTCTTATGTCACTTTCAAAGTTTATCTCTATCACATGAGAAGATTGGAGATATACCATAAGGTACATGCATTATTCATGTACATAATATTTCCAAAGCTTAAGATTCAAAGAGGACATTAATAGCTTTAAATATTTTATTTTGTTTAATTGAAAACAAACATATTTTTCTATATATATGTAAAAATACATAAATGATTTTTGACAAAACACAATCTTTCCAATGTTAAAAAATACAAATAAATAAAAATAGAATAGAATAGGTATTCAGACATAAGTTCAAAAATACATACATACGTATGTATGTATATCTAACAAAAAACATGAGTACTGTTTTTCACAATTTGCCTGCAAATTGGACAGAGGATGGGATTGTTGTTTTTCATATAATTCTCCGACAGCTGTGTATAACATTTTAAACATAATTTGAAATTCTTCCTAAAATTCTAGAATATTTGATTCTTTAGTCAGTAGGTTGTTGTAATCATTTGTCATTTGATTAAGAAAATCTTTAATGGATAAGATTTTCTTGTCCAATTTTCCTAATGAGAATTGAATTGTAGCTTCCTTGTCCTTAAACTTTTTTTTCGGAGGCTCAAAAATGTCAAACGTTCCACGCAGCGACATGTTAAAACTCTCTTGATTTTACCCGATCCTCATCCAACAGGATGTCCAAAAATTTGAAAAAATTACCATGTTTGCACAGTTTCCCGCTGAGATGACTATTGTATCCTTCTATAGCGCTGGTCGTTCGCATTGTAGAACCATAGACGGATATGACCGAGGGAGTTTCCTAATATTATATATATTGTAGTACCCGTGGCATGATGGTTAGTGCGTTGGACTGTCATGCCAAAGGTCTTGGGTTCGATCCCTGCCTATGCCATCTAAAGTTTTTTCGCGGGTACTGCCTCTTGCGAGGAATTGACAAATTCTCCAAGAGTAATTCTTGTCATGAAAAGTGCTTTCTCAAATTAGCCGTTCGGATTCCGCATATAAACTGTAGGTCCCTTCCATCCCTATCAACATTACTCGGACACAGGAATGGTTGAGAGTTGTAAGTAACTAGGCCCTGGTTCTCTACGGACTGTTGCGCCACCCGATTTTATTTATTAGTTTCCTAATATTTAAGTGAATTTATTTATAACCATCAGTATATCACATATTTTCAGTACGATGAATTAAGTTTACCTTTTCTATCTATTGTCGTCTAAAGTATAACACAAACACCTTAAAAATTGTCTCGCCGTTCTTTTTGAAAGGAGCGTCATTTGCTGTTGAGCTCAAATAATCGAACGCCAAGTATATATCTTGTGGCCTCAAAAGCAAAAGTACCAAAAATTGACGGAAAAGTCTATTCGCTGTTTTATTTTTGTGCATGGATTTTACAAAATTAGGAATTTTTGAGGCCTTTCTTCGCACTGCTTGGCAAAAACGAAACCAACGTGCTATAAGCTTTGCCCTTGGAAACACTTTTTGCAAACTATTTTTAAGAGCTTTTTCGAAATCCGATACAAACGAATCAGGTTTGAATTGAAATAAATTTGCCTCTATGTATTGGAAAACATGGTGGTAAGAGGACTCTGATTTATGACTTATGAGCACATAAACGAACGGATAAACCTGGAATCGAAATATCTATCTTCATAATATACAACTATAATAAAAATTAAAAATATGAATGTTGTTTTTTTTTTTTTTAAGGTAAACCTATTTAATTTCTATTGAGGTTAAGAAAAATACAAAACAATCTAAAATATTAAATGGGTATAATGTTCATATGTATGTATATTTTATGCCTTAAATTTTTAAGAAGAAGTTTTCTATTTTCGAGTTGTAATTTTTGTACCTAATAAAAGAAAATAAAATGAAATGTCAAATTTGTAATGGGAATTATGAGCTAAAGATTTTGAGTTCATTGGAGGGCTCAGTAAAAATAGTAACATTACATTTAACATAACATTTTTGAGAATTTGATTAAATAAAAATAAAAAAAATCACAAATAGTAGTAGGTACATACACTTACATGGTTATCATGAGAGAAATGCACTATAAGGAGCTGCTTAAATCCACATGATGGCACAACACTAAAAGTGCCATCTAAAAGATAGTGTCTTGGGGAATCGTTTGGTAGTTTTTGAATTACATTTGATATTGTTGGTGACATAAATATTGAGTAGCTAAAGTTATCTTCAATGATTGTGGCTCGGTAAAAGGTTTCATCGAGGTATCGAGACATGCTGAAACTGTTCATTACGGTTTCTGTTTTGAACAAGTCCAAAACATCTTTAGCAATAGTGGGAGTTTTAGGGAACGACTTGTTTCGAATTCGAATGAGCTGCAGTCTTACTTTTCCAAATTGGACCTAATAATAAAAATGGCTACAATATGTCGGAAACTTTTGACTAACAAATAAAAAAGTCTTATGCTACTTGAACTATATTAGAAGTTTACCTGTGGAGGGTTCTCACAATCCCTTGAACATACTTCATTGAAGACTTCTCGTATGCCGCTTCTTTTTACTGAAACATTTCCACATTGTTTTTTTATTTCATTTATAGTTTTCATTTTATTTTTTAAACTTTCATTGTCTGTATGATTATGAACGGCACTTGATTTCGGGATCCGAACTAAGTTTTCATTGTGTAGGTCGATTACCGCACTTGCACTACACGCTGTATTATAGCACACATATCTTTTGGATAGTTTACAATTTCCTCTAAATTTATATAATTGTTTAATATCAGCTATATATAACAGTTGGCTGCGTACTCGTAAGCCTTCGAAAAACTCATAATTATAGATCAAATCACTTCGAACATCCATTTTACGACTTTTTCGTACAAGGCAAAGAACACAAATGATTACATTTACTTACCATCTGTTGTTACTCTTATCATAATTCTAACGGTAAAGACCGGTTTTTGTTATTGAAGAAAATATCAAAACAAATTTGGTCTTAAGTCGCAAAAAAATTTGGCCTTATGACACTTTCTGAAAGCGACATAAGGCCAAACGTTGAAATTTGGCCTTTTGACGCTTTCCAAAAGTGTCTTAAGGCCAAATTTCAAAATTTGGTCTCATGACACTTGCCCTTATATCACGGCACCGCCTCTTGCGAGGAATCGACAAATCCCCCAAGGGTAATTCTTGCCATGAAAATTCGAAATCGAATTATCATCAAGATATCAAGCATATAAAGAAGCGTAACATATCCTTTAACATAGTCCTGTCTTATATCTTTCAATATTTTAACCATGGCAGTAGAACAGCTGTGTTTAGACCTAAAAGAAGATTGGTCAGGAAATAAGAGGTTACGTAAGAATAACTGCTCAAGAATCTGTTTAGTCTCTGAAAGACTTTCGATAAGCACGGTAAAATACTTATTGGCATAAAATCACTTGCAGAGACAGAATTGTTTTTCGCAATAGGCATTACTCTAGCTTTCTTCCATAATGTTAATAATATAAATTAGGCAAGGTTGTATGTAAGGTAAAATAAGCTTTAAAATTCGGAGTGGTATCCCATCTTCACCAACAGCGTTTTACTTAATTAGTCCTACACAATAAATAACATCATTCTCATTAACCGATTCAATTTGATAACTCCTTATCGTTTGAAAGGATGAATTAATTCTTTATAAGAAATCGAAATTATGGTCTTCAACATTGTTTTCAAGAATAAAATTTTTTAGCATTTAGAAAAACTCATCGAGGAAGAAATGCCTAACTGTCGTTAATTGTTCCAAAGCGCTTTGGAGAAAAGTTTAGTATACAATTTCGTATCATAGTAGTTCCTTTGGAGTTTCTAGTCACTACAGTGGAATGATTTTTTGATACTTTATAAGCATTCTAAATTGAATCAGTGGGAACATTTTTCCATTTTCTATACATATTAAAAAATATTCGTACTTTAGTTAAATAACAAGGAAGTAAACAATCAGTTTATTACTTTAAGATTTAGAATCCGACAACTTTTTCGAATTAATAGCTAACATGATTTGATTTGGGTACAAGTCTTCGGCAAAGTAGTTACTAGGGCCCCTTCTTTCTAACCTTTTCGTGAAGGGGATTCCGGAAATTGTCTAATGTTTACAGAGGATTTAAAAATAAACCATATAAATTATATACCAATAAACAGTGCGAGAATTTGCAAAAATAAATTGATAAATTATTTCAGCGGTATATTATATAATGAACTCGCTTTAAATATCTTCTAATGCAACATTTTTCGGAGGCTTTCGCTCAACACCAAGAGTGCATTATAAACACCTAGGTGTTATTTTTGGTTCCCAATTACCTATTTTTTTTATTACATATTAGGCGAGAGGGACACCGACTCAGAAGGAACAATAGAGAGCATGAGAAGCGTGCGGTCGAAGATGTTGATAGGTTCAAACGCAGGAATGAAGCTCGAAAGTTTTATGAACAGGTGAAACAAAATTCATAAGTACAAAAACCTCGAACCGAAGGCTCCAAAAACGAAAGTGGAAACATCAAAGTGGAATCGCAGTCAATGCTGAGGATATGGAAGGAATACTTCTGGAGACTGTGTAACCGCCACGATGACGAACCGAATTCCGCTGTCAGGCAGAATGATCCATTCAAATAGACGACGAAAGCCAACAATCCCGTCTTCCCGACTTAGACGAAGCAAAGATTTCCATATCTAAGCTGAAGTCTAACAAAGCCACTGGAGCAGATGGCTTGAATGCCGACCTCTTCAAAGCAGCTGGAGATAATTTGGTTTGGAGCATTCACCAACATATCTGTAAGATATGGTCGGAAGAAAGCATGCGCGATGAATGGAACCTTAGTATTGTTTGCCCGATTCTGAAAAAAGGAGACCCTCTAAACTGCACCAACTATAGAGACATCAGTCTACTTAACATCGCTTACAAAATCTTCTCTGCCGTAATATGTGAACGTCTAAAGCCCATCGTCAACAACCTGATAGGTCCTTACCAATGTGGCTTAAGACCAGGAAAGTCCACAATCGATCAATGGGGCTTTTGTGAGTATTGAGGCAGAGGCGGCAAAAATGGGTTTAACGGTTAATGAGGGCAAAAAAAAGTACATACTGTCATCAAGAAAAGACTTACAACACCATCAACAGACGTAACTTTGAGGTAGTTAAGGAATTCGTCTGCCTAGGCTCTGCTATGAACGCAGAAAACAACACCAGCGCTAAGATCAAACGCTGTTTCTTTAGGCTAAGAATGCAATTGAGTAGCAAAGCCCTCTCTCGAGCGACCAAAGTGTCGCTATATAAGACCCTCATCATATTCGTCCTGCTACACGGTGCAGAAGCATAGAATATGACAGAAGCGGATGAAAGCACCTTGGGTCGTTTCGAGAGAAAAGTTCTTCGCCGGATCTACGGTCCCGTATACATAGAAGGGGAGTGGAGGAGAAGATGGAAAGACGAGCTGTACGGGCTGTACAGAAACGACGTAGACTCAGCCAAAAGGGTAAAAGCCCAACGACGAAGATGGCTGGGTCACGTAGAGCGCAAGGAAACCAATGCTCCGGCTGGCCTTTCGAATCCACACCCACAAGACAGCGCAGGTGGCGTGCCCAAGTAGAAAGTAACCTGACCCAATTTGGAGCGCGAAACTGGAGACATCTAGCTAAGGACCGAGCTAGATGGAGAAGTTTGTTTGGTGAGGCCCTAGTTCACACAGGACTGTAGCGCCACCTTAAGTAAGTAATTAACTTCAAACTGACGACCACACTTTGTTAACTGAGGGTACTAACCATCCTCAATTATATTTAATATTGCTTACCCCAGATAATTACGGCAGTTATTGATTTAACGAGCTCACGCTCAACTGCTCTATGAAGCTTTAAACAATTTTTTTGGTTTCAAAATGTAAAAACAAAATTTAGAGCCATGATCTAAATAAGATTATTTTTCGTCTGAATAAACCGCATGATACCATTTTTTTCTAGCTTATTCAAGTCTTGAAAACTCTAAGCGCAGAACTTTTCTTTTCTCTTCAAAAAGCGCGGTATTTTTGCCGATTTTTGTTTTATTTTTTTTCAAAAGCATTTGATGTACCTATGTACATACATCTTAAAATTGCTCGTCTCTTAGCTGCTTCTGTTGCGTTCTTCATGTTCTTCTCTATTAATTGTTTAATTTAATTTGTTTTGGAGTAGGAGAATGAAAGCCATTAACACGTTCCCGCCGGCGCGCGGCGTGTACCACTAATGATACATTGAGGGCTGTTCCATCGGTCGGCTTGTACTATTTATGGCACATACACAATTGTCCCATCAGGCGGCATGTACCATCAATGGTACAATAAAAGAAATTAATTTAATGTGTATTCTTTGCTAATAAAATGAAAAAAGGTTTGCAAATGAACTGAATTAAAACTATTTAAGTTGCTTAAACATAAACATATATGTATATTTCTTAGTGTTCTTTGTTACATAAAAAAAAATTATTTATTTTCATGAGTGTTATTGAAACAAGGTAAGCACAAAGGTGGTTTATCCTCACAAGCAACACAGTATGTTGTAACTCTTTTAGCTTTTTTCGCAGCTATAGACGAACCCTTTTTTTCAGATATTTTTTTATAACATTCCCTACAACAACGTTTGTGGGTGTTTTTTGCTAGACCTACAAATTTTTCCATAACATGTTTCTTGTCCTTTTTTATAATGAATTAATGATTGATTCCCTCATTTTTAATAAACTCATGTTTCGAGTACCCCACTGCTTGTGTATGTAATAGGCATTTACAACCGCTATACCGCAAATTAGTTGAATAACTTTTGTACCATTTTATAGTTTTTCTTAGACTGCTATAATATGATGACATCTGATCAGATAAATCGACTCCTTTCTTCGCATCATTATAGACAAAAACAAGATCAGGTTTGTAAAGGGTGTCCCAAAATTAACGCAAGATTTGAATTAAATAGAAAACGCCGTTTTTAGTCTTTTGATAGTTATATTTTTATTGACTCGTAAAGTACATAGGATAGGGTTATGTATGGAATAACACATCGGACAAATGGCCTCCACGGCTTTGCATGCACATGCGCACTCTTTTGTTGAAATTTTCCATGACCATTCTGCATAAATGTGGCTTAATTTCGTTGATGCAGCGTTGAATCTCCTCCTTTAATGCACGGGTGGTTGTGGGCTTGTTGACATAGACTTGTGATTTCAAATAACCCCATAAAAAGAAGTCTAATGGTGTTAAATCACACGATCTAGGAGGCCAATTTTGATCACCGAAACGAGAGAGTACACGACCTGGAAATGTCTCATGCAGTAATTGAATTGTTTCACGGGCTGTATGACATGTGGCACCGTCTTGTTGAAACCACATATTGGACACATCAATATCATCCAATTTTGGCAGAAAGAACTGTGTAATCATGTCGCGATATCGAGCACCAGTAACAGTCACTGCTTGACCAGCATCATTTTCAAAAAAATATGGCCCAATTATGCCTCCAGCCCAAAATCCACACCATACAGTCACGCGTTGTGGATGCATTTGTTTTTCGACAATCACATGTGGGTTCTCCGAACCCCAAATGCGGCAATTTTTGCGATTGACAAAGCCATCAAGATGAAAATGTGCTTCATCGCTTAGGATGATTTTGCTCGAAAAATCAGGGTCCATTTGTTGATGTTCAATAATCCATTCAACGAACTCTCTTCTCTGTCCATGGTCATTAGGCTTCAATTGTTGTGTTAATTGAATTTTGTAAGCATGAAGACACAGATCTTTGGTGAGTATACGCTGTAGAGAGGTTCTTGAAATTTGCAATTCTTGTCCACGACGTCGAATTGAGGTTCCTGGATTGTCAGCAACACTCTCACGCACTGCTTCGACATTCACATTTGAACGGCTTGTTTTTGGACGACCAGTGTGTTTGGCGTCTCCAACGGAACCAGTCTCCATGAATTTTTCAATTAATCTCTTCACAGTTGACGAAGTTAAAACACTATTCCGACCATATTTTGTATGAAATTTTCGAACTGCAGCCGCCAAGCTTTCACTATTTTTGAAATATTCTTTAATAATGAAGACACGTTGTTCTCTCGTGTAACGCTCCATTTTTAATAACCCTATACTGTTAGCTGTCAAATTGCTTTTTTTTTCAGGGTTGCCAACACTTCACTGCACAAATGGCGGCAAATTCAAATCTTGCGTTAATTTTGGGACACCCTTTATTTTGTAGATCTTCCTTCAGTAAACTCACAATTATGATTTGGACAACTTGTTATCATGGAAACTGTCCTTTTTATCAGTCCATTGGACGAATTTTATGCCAGAAGAATTTTCTGAACTTCTAATTTCACCACGTTTTTGTTTTTGTTGAATGGTAAAAATTTCCGATTTAGCTGAATTCTACCACAAAAATATGTCCTTTTTTGCAATAACGATTGAGCCAGAGGTATACTGGAGTAGAAACTATCTGTATATAAAATGCGTTCTTCAAATAACAAGCCATTCATCAACTTTGAGACAATATCAATATGTGTTGAAGAGTTGAATAGTTCATTCTTTTTACTGCATAAATATCTAAATCGTAAGTATAACCGTTTGGTAAACATAATTTGTATACTTTGATTCCATATCATGGAGGCATTTCAAAATATTTTGTATGCGTTCGTTTCCATACATACTATTTTTGGACCAGTATAATCTAATGTCTGGCATTTGTACTATGCCGATAAATAATAATATACGCATAATCAAAAAAGTCTCCGTACAGCAGAAATTTTTTTTTTAAATCTCTAAAATATAGAATTTAAGATAACCAACATTTTTGAGAAGTTCCAGAAATGACAGAAATGATATCAAAAAATAATGTTCAACAAAATATATAGAGCATTTTATTTAAAAAACTTAAAATAAAAGAAATTCACAGCACAATATGAAAAAATAAGGAACAAAAAAGTCTCCGTACAGTTCATTTTTTCGACGAAAAAACTAACAAAAAATCACTTAACTTAAGGCAAAAATAAACTTAATAACTAGTAGGACCTCCTCTGTTCCTGATCACTTCCTGCAATCTGTGTCTCATCGAATGGACAAGCTTACGGGTCGTATCTGGAGAAATGTTGTTCCATTCCTCAAGTAGGACCGTTTTGAGGCCATTTTTGTTGGCGATTGTATGCTGCCGAACTTTTTTTTCTAAGTGATCCCACAAGTGCTCTATAGGATTGAGATCTGGAGACTGAGCCGGATGTTTAACTTGCGTACGAACATTGTACAGCAACCATTCCTTTACCACCATGGAGGTGTGCTTAGGATCGTTGTCCTGTTGGAAAATGAAGTTGCTGCCGAGACCTAGTTTTTGGGCACTTGAATGTAGGTTTTCCTTAAGAATATTCAAGCACCCAAATTTATCCATGGTATTTTCTATGAATATGAGGTTTCCAACGCCGGAAGATGCCATACACCCCCACACCATGACATTACCGCCGCCGTGCTTTACAGTAGGTATCAAGTTTTTAGGATTCAGAGCAGTGTTGGGCTTTCTCCACACCATACGGCGTCCATCTGAACCGAAGATGTTATATTTACTTTCGTCAGTAAATATAATCTGATCCCAGAAAGAATTTTCTTTCTCTAAGTGCGAGATAGCATACTCCAGTCTAGCTTTTTTATTTGCCTTTCGAATGAATGGCTTCTTCCGGCACACTCGACCATGAAAACCATTTCTGGTTAAAAGGTTTCTAATGGTTTGGGGCGAAACATCAATTCCATCGCTGGTTTTCAATTTTCCAGCGAGAACTGGGGCACTTTGTTTAGGATCTTCCACAACACTCCTTAATAACCTCTTCTCCGTACGACGATCAATCTTTTTTGGACGGCCAGATCTTGGTTTGTTGGCAATTGTTTTTGTTTTTTTATAGCTTTCTACTACATATTGAACTGAGGAACGCGGTCTATTGACTATTTTGGAAATTTCCCCCAAAGATTTTCCCTCATTCCTCAAGTCAATTATGATTTGTTTATTGGCCAAGGGTATTTCCTTATTTTTAGCTGCCATTTTTCTTTCCTTAGGTGAAAAGAAATTTTTAAGCTGAAATTTCATTAAGTATACTAAAACTTACCAAAAAAAACAAAAAAAAATGATCATCATGCCCCTTTCACTGCCAACTACATAAAACTAAATAACATAAAAATGAGATCTGTACGGAAACTTTTTTGTCTCTATTTTCAGGGCCCTCAACGTTATTAAACTCATAACGGTATCCTTCGTTTATATAAATGCATCGAATTTTGTTTGAGAGCGAGAGGATAACACGTGCTATCATCAGTGTTCCCACTTTAGCTCTATTATTGCACATTACTTTTTCCCTTGCAGAATTAAAAAAAAAATTATCTCCGTACGGAGACTTTTTGGACTATGTGTATGTAGCAATAAAAGCTTTCAACTCACTAATTGTAACAGGTTCCCACGATAGCTGATGTTTTCTTCTGTTTGCGCTCCAACCACATTGTATGGAATATTTATTTGTTTCTTCAATAAAATTAGTTGAAAAATATTATCGCTTAGAAATAATTTGTAGAGCTCAAAACGATCATCACCATAAATATTTCGTATTAGAAGTTCCGCCTCCTGCATATTATTATTTTGTGTAACAGTGCGTTCTATTTCTCCTCTTTGAATTGGTCTCCATTCTTCACCCTGACTTTGTATAATCATGTCCAAATGTAAAATACCCTCGTTGCATGAAAAATCAACAGGATTAGCTTCCAGTTCTAATGTATCTTCATCTGAAGAGTGAATGATGGGTTGAGTCCTTTTCCTTCTACAAAATATGTCTTCATCTGATGAATCATTCATTTCTAAACTAATGGTATAGGTATTCTAATTCGTTGTAATAAAAACAGCTTATAATAAAAATAAAATTTTATAAAAAGAAATATACCTATATGTATATTTCTTTCACAAAAATCTCACGATAACTATAAGTTCTCGTTTTCAAGAATTAAATCAAAATATGTATAAAATATTAGCGCGATTACTTTCAAATTGCATGTAGCAGGTTTCATCAGTGGCTTTGCTCTGATTACAAAATAGCATATTGCTCATTGAGAATTTTTACCGGATATTTTTTGAGATCTTCCGAGAAAAATGGAAAAAATAGTCCTTTCTCCTTTTCTCTGAAAGTGGTTTGCATCTAATGCAGGCATAGTCAGGAGAAGCTCTCAATGAGAGATATGCGTTTACGTGCAAAACAGCGCCGCCTGATGAGACAAACTTGAGACAAACAGCGAATTCAGCCGCGCACCGCCGCCGCCGCGCCGGCGGGAACGGGTTAAAACTTCAGGAAATTTTATCAGCCATCTTGGTTAGCGTACAAGCTTTGTTTTGGAGGGTAATACTAACGAAGGATTTATATCTTCAAATAGTGTTTTTGTTTGTATCTTTTCCATTGACTAAAAAAAACTTCTACCTTGGATATGAAATGCTTTATAAGTGGTAGTTAGCATTAATTAACGGATGGCAGAAAAACTCTCAGCATTTGGAAAAAAATGTAAAAAGTATTTTCAAAAATATTTGCGCGTATTCAATTGAAGCGGGGTGTATATATCGTTTTTTATTTGCTACAATATCGTCTTCACTAAAAATGTAACAATGTGAGATACTCGTAAATACAATAAGTCGCGTTTATAAGTCAGAAGAGATGTACGTTTTTAGGAAAAATTAAGCTAAAAAGATGTCACTCCTAATTGTATACTAAATTCAAAAAGACACATTTTGAGTAACATGTTCGTTATGAATTTCCAATCTTAGAAAAAACTTTACCCGATACTAAATTTTCGTGGTTAACCTTGAGGCACACTCATAAGTTAATTCTAGAGCTAAAACGCAAGTTGAAATGTTTTTTATTCACCACTTTATTTCTTGACTCCCCAGTTGAATCTTACATACGAGTA
The DNA here is from genome assembly GCA_920104205.1 of Eupeodes latifasciatus. Taxonomy (NCBI): domain Eukaryota; kingdom Metazoa; phylum Arthropoda; class Insecta; order Diptera; family Syrphidae; genus Eupeodes; species Eupeodes latifasciatus. The sequence goes on from OV049927.1 coordinate 25,336,513, forward strand.
CACTTTCAACAGTTTAACGAATTAAATTCCAAACTCACTTCCTAACTGTTTAAAAAAAATTCTAGTATTATTTATGTAAGTTTGTACCTATATATCTAATAAATTGTTCTATTTTTTTATTTCTATAGCTATGAAAATCTTAAGTTGGTTAACCCTAGCGTTGGAAATCGCAAGTTGAAAACATCATAGAAACAAAATCAGGAGTTGAAAATACAAATCCTCGAGTTATGCTCAACATTGAATGACTAAAATCGGAGTAAAATAACTAAGGTAACCAACCCTACGCCGGTTATGATTATTTCAATATATTTACCTACATATACTTTAATATTTTTTTTAAAGTGTATAAGAAAAAAAAACAAAAATGAACAATAAAATAATTCAGTTTGGCACTTTTAAAGGTTACAAAGTTATTTTTTTTTATATATAAAAGTTATCACTAAGCAATTAAAAAATAAGGACACAGCTCATGTTTATAAGAAAATTAATAATACTTCAGTTCAGTTTATATAAAAAAATCATATTTTTTAAATTTGATAAAAAAAAAATAAATTAGGTGGCGCAACAGTCCGTAGAGAACCAGGGCCTAGTGACTTACAACTCTCAACCATTCCTGTGTGCGAGTAATTGCAGGAATGGGGGGGACCTACAGTTTTATGCCGAATCCGAACGGCTAATTTGAGAAAGCACTTTTTCATGACAAGCATTACTCTTGGAGAATTTGTCAATTCCTCGCAAGAGGCAGTACCCGTGAAAACTTTTTTTTTTTTTAAATTAAGGTGGCACAGGTAGAGATTGAACCCAAGACCTCTCGCATGACAGTCCAACGCACTAACCATCATGCCACGGGTACCACAATTTAAATTTGATAGGTACATCATAAAACACAAAAACAAACGAAAAATAGTTTAGTTCTTATAAAAAGGTTAACAATCCACTTTTCTTAGTAAACTAGTCGTTAAAACAATAAATTAATAAGTATTTAGGTATGTTTATGTAAAAAAAATTATAATAATGTAACTTCACAAACAGCTTGCTTTTTTTTTAATCACAGAATAAAAATAAAAATAAACTTATTATATTATTACTTATATCTAGGTATCTTAATATTAATTAAGGTTGTTGCTATCACAGCAATGTTTGCAATTATAGTCTTTTTTTGATGCTAATTCATATCCCAAATCTGCCATTGAAGTACAGCTGAGATGAAACCATCTGGCACAGCTATCACACCCGATGTTTTTTAGGCTTTCATCTTCAATATCACTTTGCAGCTCGTCGAAGCACTCCTGACACTTCTCTATTTTTTTAATAATTTTCTTTTTTAACGATGTTGCTTTTTTGTCCGTCTTTTTTGTTGATCTTGCTTGTTTTCTTTTTTCTATGCCATCAATTTTATCCTTTTCTTTTTTTTGCATAGATTTCCCTCCAAGCATCCGACGAAATCACGCTCGGTGACCTTGTAACGTTTCCTTGCCTAATTTTATTTTTTTTTTTCGAAAAAACAGATGAGTGGAAAGTGGTGATGGCAATTGATTACTTTTCAATCCACTTGATGTCGATGGTTCTTTGGATAAAATTGAAACTCCACTTGGATCCGAAGGAATTGTCAAAATTGGTAGGCTTGAAGATTGAAGCGTGGAATGAATATTTTCAGAATCTATTATTGATGAAGGCGACAATAAATTTAAGGGGTCCACAATTACATCACAGTTTTCTGGTATATCTTTTTCAAGGGATCCATCAATATTCAGATTATAAACCCCCGTGCCTAAATCTCCTAGGAGTCCTGGGACCCTACCAAGAGCAGCATCAACCGTAATGTCTAGCGATGGTGCTGATATTTCTTTTGCTTTTGATGCTTCAGCTTCAATTACCTTTAAGATGGTATCAACATCAACTCCAGCATTTTATTAACTGCTCAGACAATTCTCTTATAACTTCACCAGTGATCTTAAACCTATTCAATTCCGTAGGTTGTTCGGCATTTGATAGATGCGGAGCTTCAGCAATCAGCAAATTTTCAACGTTGTTCCTGACGCATTTTGAGTAGTCCACAGCTGCAGGGTTCAATGGGTATAAACCACACTTCCTAAATCCGTTTTGTATCGTTACCACCATATCCTTATTTTTCATTAGTGCTTCATTTAAAAGTGGACAAAAATTTCGTTTAGTAAGTGCTTGGCCTAAATTTTTTGCTTGCCAATCACGAACTGTTTTTTTCCAATCAGATTTAAGAGGTTTGAAGACACTAACATCAGCCGGCTGCATGATGTGGGTTGTGTTCGGTGGCAATGCGTACAAAATGATTTGATTTTTGGAACAAAATTCACTCAATTCTAGTGTTAAATGTGACTTGTGTCCATCGACAAACAATATCACAGGACGTTCCACTTTGTCATCAAGCAAGCGTTTGTTAACGCAGTTTGCGATATAGATACTCAAAAAAAAGTCTCGCTCCTCATCCATCCGCTTTCACTTCTGCCTAAAACCCAAGATTTTGGCATACTCTCCACAATGTCTTTCGGAGGACGCACATATGGGAAAACCACCATTGGGTCGAATAGTTTTCCGTCGGCAGAAAAAACAATGAGGACTGTCAGTGCTTCCTTTTCGTTTCCAGCAGCAATCTGATATATATTTTTGTAGCCTTTGGGGGCTATAACTTTGCCAGTCTTTGGGCAGAGACAAAAGCTGGTCTCATCGCCATTTAATATCCTACTCGGGTCATACATAATATGTTCCTGGCCAATACTTTTCAAATAGGTGTCGAGCTCTTCAAACCATTTTATAATGTTTTCCTGACTAACAACTGCTCTTCCCTTACTAATATTTTCAGCTTCTCTCAAAGGCAGAATTGGATTTCGTTTCATAAATGCCCGCAACCATGTCTTACCTGGTCTATCGTCTTTGAAAGGCGTTTTTCTTTTTGAATCCTTTATTATCTTTTGCACTGTATTCAGCAAGTTATCAGTTTTTAATGGAAAGCCACATTTACAAAGATTAGCACACCACTTGGCAACTTCTTTCTCCTCTTCAGCTGTAAAGTAAGGATCTGGACCCATTTTAGTTTCCTTTTCACCAAGTAACCTTTTGTTTTTCAGCCTGTCATGTAGTGTTGAACGACATATACCATATTTAGTTGCAGCTTTTCGGAGACTTATTTGGTTTGACCTTATATCCTCTAAGGCCTTTGATATGTTTTCTGAATTCATTCCTTAAAAGATAGGAAGTTTAAAGGAATAAAAACACTTAAAATTACATTAAAAACAAAGGTGTCCGGAAACTGAATCTAATTTTTCAGTATCCGGACACATATATTTTAACTTAGGAAACCCTGTCCGAATACTGAAACATTGAGAGAGAAATGCAATTCTCTTTTATTAAAACACAAAATATATTCCAAACTACTATTTAAGAGCCTAAGAAAGAGATTTTTCCTTTTCCCTCATATTTTCAGTATCCGAACACAGTGTCCGGGAACTAAAAAAATCTTAAAATTTAGTTTCAGTATCCGGACACTAAAAAATATTCTAAAAAGAAAAACTTTTTGACAATTTTGTTTACTAAATATCAAAATGTATCATATTTATTCAAAATTAACAACTTTCTTTTGTAATAAAATTAATAAACATATCTTAATTTACTTACTTTTTGCAAATGATTCCACTATTTTTTTTCTTACACAAAACCATTTCACAACCTCACTCCTTGATGTCGGACACTTAACTGAAGTATATCTCTTAATCCATTCAGGTTATCTGCTTGAAACTTTGTATGTAAATGTAAAATAGTTTTAGTTTTAGTTTTTTAGTTTTAGTTTTATTTCATCAATCAGATTACAATCTTTATAGACTAGATACTAAATAATATAATTGTTGGGGGCTGTATGCTTATATAAATAAATAAATTAAATAAATATTACTATAAGTTATACATTATTATTCGTAATTTTACAATTAATAAATATACGTTTATGAAAAAAAAAATACATCAGAGAATGTGTATTTGTTGTGTTATTCGCATTTATAAGGATCATATACCTATTAATCGCAAAAAAATCACAAAGTGTCCGGAAACTAAAACTGTCCGGATACTAGTGCCTTTACCCTATATGAGGGTTAGGTTGAAATGCAATCCAATCAGTGTGCAATGTGTGCACAGGACATGGGTTAACACTCTTATGGGTAATTTTTATTTCATTTGACCGTGGTAAAAATATGTAACCCATAACAATTTTTATCGGACAGAGTGTATCAAAAAGACGTCGTACTTTTTGATTTTATGTAAGTAATAGAAGTGACACAAGATTTTCAAAAAAAAATTGTGTGCTTTTACGAGAAAAACCATCACTCACTAAGATAGGACACATATTCCAAATAAACGTGTTCAAAAATAAGGTTATTTAAAAGTTGTTTTATTTTTGAAAGGTATTATTTAGATCCGAAAAATAAACATGAAATAAAGTTAGAGTCAAAATCATATGTAATAGTGTGTTCAAAGTCATAAATAAAACAAATCTTTTTCCCACCATCAAAAACTATAGCAGCATTGATATTGCACGTTTGATTTTGAAGCTTTGAAATCAAAACATTTCGATCGCATGGATTTGGAGGTAGATGCGAAGTTGGCTGTATGCAAGGTTTCTTTTGCATTTAAAAAATACTTGTATGGATCCTGGTGTAACGCTAGATGACATGTATCATATCCTCCCTTAAAAAGAATTTAACAGTAATACCCGTACATCTAAGAATGCTCATCAGTTTATCCTTGATCCCAACTACTGATTCATTTTTTAGCAGCATCACACGAATGTGAAACGCTTTACTAGGCTCAATTTTTCCCACTCATTACAATGTGCAAACATTTAAAACTTATGTGCATTGGCATCTTCTTTCTAATCATAGGTATCCTCTCTTCCTAATTGCTCTCACTGTGTTTTATCCTTATACAATTATACATACCTTTTGTTTACCCCTTGAACACAATGGGAATTCGCTAGTCGCGGTAAAAATCGCTGTAGCACAAGCTGTCACTAAAATCGCTCACTATGTAGCAAAGGTCCCCCACAATGGTGTGTAGGTTAGTTTTGTAAGACTATTCATATTTTTGGGCAACTTAATTTTCAATTTTTAAATTAAAAAATGGACCAACGCGATGAAATTGCATTTATTGCAATGACGTTAATGGAATTTGGGGTTGTTTTGTAAGAAAATAATCAGTAGTAATAAATAAAAAAAAAATGGCTTGTTTTCATATAGTGCTGTGAACAGACATGTCAAAATGTAGCGCGACTTATTAGTAGAAAATTATTCAACAATGGCGACAGCGATCGCTGCAGCTTCCCATTGTGGCGCTGTGTACTATTTTCGTATGTTTCAACTTTGACAGCGCGACAAGCGGCCGCTACAGCTACTCTATTCTGCTGGGGCAGTTAGTCATAACCCCTTTAGTGCGCGCTCAAGTTTTCTGAACAAATTTTGCCCTCCTAAGAGTATTAAATTGCGGTCTATGTCCCTGTCCGCTACTTAAAGCCACCAGCAGTCGCGAGAAATTGTCCGCCTATGTGAGGTGTCCGTTAACAGAGCTTTCACTGTATTTTTGCTTCAACCATAATCTTAGTTCCTTCAATTTCTGAATATCTCATAAAGCACTTGATGAATTTTACTAAAATCTTTAATACATATACACATATTTATAGGTTCTTAAAAAGAAAACACAAAGTGACCTAGGTATATATAATAAGTAGATAGATATGTACATATGTATATGCATCTACCTAGGCAAAGATTTTCCATAATTTCTAGAATTGATCGTGAATGGCTTTCCATGTGATCTATGTATTTTGGTATAGATAAGGTTCCTATAAGCTTAAAACGTAAGTAGGTGTGTAAGCGAATAAAAATATGAACATCAGCAAAAAGAAAAGAAACAAAACGTAAGAAACACAAAATTATATACCCACCGAACCAGGTAGGTACTTAATATATCTACCTTCAAAGCTAACTCAGCCAACCAAACATTTTGGTAAGAAAACAATACTGGAATAAGGCCCCTTAACAGAGTTCTCCAATCTCCACATCCAATAAATGATGACCGTTAAAAAAAAAAACTCACCCCGCCTCTTTATTACACAGATGTACACCATGTGCTGCTTATTGTATCCAACGACATTAAAATACATTCAAGCGGATTGCGCCTCCCCACACCCAACCAGACAGGCAGGTAACAGGTTGCCGTTGCGCAGCTCTACAGGAATCTTCAAATTTCCGAGGCTTTCCAAACATCAACACAACTAACATCAACAGGTAGGGGCAGGTCACTAATGCTATGACCACACCACAAAAATTAATTCACCTACACGCTTTTATAAAAATAGGTATACGATCCATGTATGTACATACCTCACAACACGGCCTAATGTAGAAGTATAGAAGTATTAGTTAACGGCAACCGACGAAGACGACGATGACTATGACGATGACGATGGCTCACCTGGGTTGGCCAAGCGTATCGGCTTTGCTTGAGATACTTTGTTCGTTCCTATATGCAGTTCTGCTCGAGATCTCTTCGTCTTCGGACAGGTAGTCGCACAAAGAGGTCTTTTAGAGGTTCGTCGAAGAAAACGATAAACCAAAAACAAAATAATTGTTAAACGCACCAAACAAAATAATGTTATGCTACCAAAAGTTCTCGGATACGTTGAATTCACTTTTAATACAATACCTACCTATTTTTTTTCCTTCTTCTAATTTATGTGAAGTTTCAAAAACCCCTACGATTCAACGATCAGTGCGTATACTATGCAACGGTAATAGTCTTATTCCCAATACACAAAATAAATAGAAAATTTTATTAAAGTGAAGTGATTAATTATTAATTTCTTAAACGAAAAATTCAAAATTATAATTTTCAGTTTAAAAAAAAATGAAAATCAAGTCAAACAGAACATAAAATTTGAAAAAAAAAGAATATATTTACTTCAAAAAAAAATAATGAAAGTGGATTATACCAACGGCAATTTTATATTAAGTAAAGTTCCAACCTGTTAAGCTTTGCTATTGGATCTTATAGTTTAGAGTGCAGAACGGAGGATCAATAACGACAAGATCAACCGTATGTACTTTATATCGGTGTGAAACTATCGGATTTTATCTTACTGTTTGGTAAGTTAAAAGCTTTAGATATTTCAAATACCTATATCAAGTTTATTATTTTTAATTTAAATTTGATATCAAACAAGCGTATTGTATCTTCGATAGGAAAATGTACCTATATACCTTCTAATAGATATTTAAAAGTTTATAGAGAATTTCCAAAAGCTCAAATTTTTGTAAATAAGGAAAATGAGGCGTCAATTCCAGTTTTCAAAAAAATAAAAAAACAAAACTGGCAAAAATGGTTATCATTATGAAAATTGCATTTACTGTCAATTGACAACATTGGAAATATGGCCCATCTTTATAAAAATAATGAATATTTGTAGAGGAATGCGTATTATTTGCAGTAAAGATAGAAATTATTAGATACACTTTTATAGCCTTTTCAATTGACCATTCTGAAGAAATCTCCGATCCCGAATCCCAACTCAGTTTAGAAGCAGAAATAACATTCGATTGGTAAATGTTTCTCTGAGCCTGACTTGTGTCAAAACAACAGTTTCAAAACTATTAACACACTTTTTTAACAATTAAAAATCACCAGTCGAAAAAAAAACAATATAGCATATTGGCTTAGATTAGTTCTGATGTACTCTGAAAAGGACAACCAAATTCCTATGCAAAAATGACAACAATGTATTTGATATAGCGAGTTGCATTTCTACTTTTTGTTTTTTTACTTTTGTTTACGAAAAAGTAATAACGAAACTAAAGAAGCAGGTCCTTTTGTTAAACGCAGTTTTTTAAAATAAAATGTTGCAAATATTGTGTAGGTATTTGTAGTTTAATTTAATGTCATATAAAGATCGTAATGCTGCACATTAGATTTGCATTTTTCAGGTTCAGTATTCAAAACAATCCGGATTTGTTGTTTTTGTGATTCTTTTTGTTGTAAAATTGATACCGCCGGATACACAAAACCAAGTATTCTGAGTGCTGATTCGAAGGTCACTGTTAAGGCCGTGGACCAAGATTTCATTTACTCCAATCCACTCAAGTTCATCCAGGGTATGCAAACATTTTATTTGTTCACACTGAACTTCTTCTATACTACTCTCGTTTCGCGTTACAAAAGTTCCACCACGATTCAAAATCAAATTCATTTTTATATATAGTCAAGTTTTGAATGTAAATCATATCTAAATGTTTAATACCCAACCATACAAACTAAAAGCTTCTGACTGATTGCCAATTTGGATTTCGTAGCAATAGATCCACTGGATGATTTCTCTGAAAACTCCAAAGGCTCCGTCCTGTTTCCGAGAATATTTTTCATTTTAATTTTTCACTTATTAATCTTGTCTTAAACTTCTTCGCTGAATGTACAGTACCTTAAGCTTCGAATGGTTGTTTTCTGATCATTGGTAGCATTGTATACAAATTTGAGGAGAATTTAATGCGTCAAAAACTAAATGCTGCCATAGTCATTAAAGGGTTATTTATCACATTTGCTACTATCCATGAGTGGCACTTGCATCAAGAAAAAGGACGTCTTAGAATCTTGATACTTTCTGTGGAACGATCACATACGAGATGTTGCCAAAAATGCCGCAAGATGTTTGCGTATTCCGATGCGATGCAACAAGTCTTTCATTCCTTCTGATCTGGTTATTTTAATTTACTTAAGTCTTTTAGACATTACTCCACAAAAAGCATTAAAATTGGTTTTGATTATAACTATGCCATTCCAAAATTTCTTATTACTAAATGTAACAATCAAATCTAATTTATGTATAAAAGTTATAAGTTTCTGAAAGTTCCTTAAATTTGGTGCTTGATTTTCTAAAACTAAACAGAATCAAATCTCGGTCTTTCTTAGGATTTAAGTAACAACTATAAAATTTCTAATCATTTAACTTTAAACGAATTTCAGCATTTTTCGATCTCACTATTTATCAAGCTTATTTGTTTATTTTCATTTACCATAAACAAACAAAATTAACCCAATTGACAGTAAATAATAATAATCAAATACCGCAACTTGAGTTTAGAGAGCGTAAAAATGATTGTTCCCATTTTTTGTTTTGTTGTCATTTTTTTTTTAATAATTTCATATCTTTTCTTGAATTCCTAACGAAGATACAGAAACTTTTGTTTGAACCTTAATAATTTAATTAATATAGATATTTATTATTTTTTTGAATTATTTTTAAAGTTCAAGCTACACGTTGTGAAATTTTGATTGGACACAACTATGGCTGACACAATATATTTGTTTATTATTTATAACAAACATTTCTTAAATGGCCTTAATTTATTTATTTATTGTTACTTTTATTGATAGGATTAGGATTTCTAGAATCTTATAGGTTTTGTTTCTTTCTTTTTTTCAATACAAACGGTACGCAATCGAAATACTATTAATTCAAAATTTTACGATTATGAGAACGAAAAATTAAAAAATAAATCAGTTTTTTTGAATTATTAGGTAAATATCACCTCAAATTCAAACAACTTTAATTAAGTGTGCTAGCGCTATTTAATAACTTTAAATAATTAACGCGTCCGATAAACTACTTTACTCTTTCCGTATATCTTCAAATTTGCTTTTCAAAGATTTTAAAAGAATCCAGCTAAAGTAAAATTTATACCTATGAATTGAGGATGACTAAAGCTCGGCTAGACACTTGTCTGTGCCGTGTGAGTGGAAATAACAAGCATTGTCACTGTAACTATAAGTAACTATGATACAATTTACCCACGGTTTTGACCTTGGGCCAATGGCATTTGCATGGGAATTTTCGTTTTTTTTTTGTGTAATACTTTGCATGATTACAATCATTTGTTGTTGTTATTTTTTGTAATTCTCTTTTATCATCCACACTGTGGGTATAAAAACGTCAACCGCGGGAAAAAGGTATATATGTACATATAAGTATCTACTAATCTGTTCGGAAAACAAGCAAAATATCTACAGAGCTAGGTACACTACAATAGTATCTATAAGAAATAAATGTTGTTTTAAATTATGCGTTTTAAAGCTACATCCAAGAATAAAATAAAAATTGAAGACATTGGATGGCCTTATTTGCTTTGAATAGGGGTGAATATAAAAGCTAAGTTCGTATAATTTGTAGTCAGTTGGAAGGTGTACTTTTATTTGGTGTGAAGTACAAATTACGACAAACAAATGTGTGTGCCACAAGGGGTACGAAGTTTAAAGTCAATAATCTAGGAAACTTCTAAACACAGTCAAGTATTTTTAATCTCTGAGCTGTTTTTTTGACGAATTTCACCCCAGTATCTATAAACATTTTTCTTCGTGGTTCTTGTGACAACTAAATTTTTTGGCAGTTGACAGTCTTAGTTTTCTCCACATTCAATTATTCATTTTACAACCGATTAAAAGTATTTGGTTCGAAATTCATTGGATTAACTAGGGACGGGGAGGAGTGATAAAGGTGTGAACTTAGTACGCAAAAACTCTATAAGTCAGGATCAAAAAATTTTATTCTGCACTTTACAATATTTCGCATAATTTAATGATTTTAATGATAATGATTGATAAAATTGATACTGCATATAAAATAGTTTTGCAAACAACATTTTAAATTGTGGCTAGGCTGAAGGGCTGTAAATCCTAAAGAATATTTAGATTGTGTGATTGTGGAAGTTCAATACCAGAATTTTTACTCATGTCTTTTTTTGCATGATCATAACTTAATTAAAAAAGAGTCTGGGATGCGACCCACACTGATAACTTCTCATCCCGTCTGCCGATTTGTCTTGCTTAAAAGTTTGTCTATATGTATCAATTTTTACCAAATTTGCGTACTATTTGTTGTAGATTTTATTTTTTCATGAAAAAACGGACTGTTGGATTTTTATAAAAAAAATTACTGAATATCGAAAACAATATTTTCTGCGAAATAAAATAAGTTTAAAGGCAATATTTGTGATTTTTGAACAGCTATACTTGAGTCGAAGATAAATTTTTATGAAGTTTTAGTAGTATTGTTTTTTTTTAGGTTTTTATTTTTTGTAAAAAAAACTGTCAATTCGATTTTTCTCAAAATTTTACTGAATGTTGACAACAATATTTTTTGAGAGATAAAAGTAGTCTAAAGCCAATATCTCAAAGTTTTGAAAAAATATTTGAGTCGAAAACAATTTTTACCAACTTTTATTAATTTTTTTTTGGTTTTTCTTTTTAGTAAAAAAAACTATTAATTTGATTTTTCTCAACATTTTTCAAAATGTTGAAAACAATATTTCTTATAAGATGAAATAAGTTTGAAGCCATAATCTCAAAGTTTTTGAAAAGATATTTGAGTCGAAATTCAATTTTTACCAACTTTTGTTAAATTTTTACTAATTTTTATTAATTTTTTTTTTAGGTTTTTCTTTTTAGTAAAAAAACTGTCAATTTGATTTTTCTCAACATTTTACAAAATGTTGAAAACAATATTTCTTATAAGATGAAATAAGTTTGAAGCCATAATCTCAAGTTTTTGAAAAGATATTTGAGTCGAAAATCAATTTTTACCAACTTTTATTAATTTTTATCTTAGGTTATTTTTGTAAAAAAAACTGTCAATTCGATTTTTCTCAAAATGTTATCAGATGTCAAAAACATTATTCTTCGTTGCACAAAATTGTTTTGGATATGAAATCATATTTTAGTCTTAAAATTTTCGAGGTGACAAATTTTTTTTCAGTTTTTTTTTGATTTATAAAAAGAAACCGTTAATTGGATTTTTTTCCAAAAATATAATTGTTCTTTATAACGTTACAATATATAATATAAAATTTAATTCAAGTCTCTAGCAGCATTGGTTCATGAGATATTTAGGTTTAACCAAAATTTTCACCTTTTTTTTAAACTGCTATGGTAAAAAAACCACCCACGCAATTTTCTTGAGAGTCCTTTCTGCATCTTTCTGCCTTATTATCTGTATAACAAAATTTATTTGAAGTCGATATCTCTTCTGGTTCTTGAGCTATGGACGACGACATACGGACGTACGAACGTACGTACACACGCACGCACAAACATCTTTCTAAAAATCTTTTATTTCGACTCTAGGGACCTTGAAACGTCGAGAAATGTCTAAATTTTCAATTTGACAAATCGGACCCATTACAATAACTTCCTATGGGAAGTTAATATAAAGACAATTAGAAAGATTTGTGTCTGGTCTAGTACTAGCAACCAGTTTTTCTACATTAATTTTCCAAATAATTTTAAAGTTCTATTCACACTAGTTACGACCTGCAAATTACAATTTTGTTCTTACAAATTTCAATGTTTTTTTTAATCGATTCACACCATGAGTTGTAATTTAGTTGTAAGTTCACACCATGGCTTATAATTAAAAGAATTATTATTATATACTCTCGTTTAATCACACAACAATTTAGGCAATCTGTAATTTCGATAATTCACAATAATTAAATGATATGATAAAATTCATTAGATGTTCTTTACAAGCACAATTTTGTGATTTTTCATTCACATAAGTAATAAATATTTCTCAAATATGAACAAAATTACAAAGAGCTTTTGAAAACAACATTTTCCCAAGCAACTGGTTTCAATATTTGTGTGTCTCTTGTAAATTCTGAGTCTTACTTGTTAAAGTTAGAGTCAAGTTCAAGATTGACAAAACTAATAAAATGATTTTTGTTGAAATGATACATCGACTATCGTAGACAAAAAATACTAGGAGATATTGTAATTTATACGCTGATATCTCTTGAATGGCTGAATTTTGAAGTAGCCGTGGTGAATTTCTCATCGGACTTTCCGATTGAGGTAAATGTTAAGTTTGCCGATCAAATTGTACAAATACTAATAACTTAAATTTTAAAATTGAGGTAGAAAGAGAATTGTGTCGCTCTATACAAATCATTACTAAGCCGTAACATCAGCACTACTCCCACGTATCATCAACACTGCTATTGCAACTTAAATGCTAACATGATCTAAAACAAAAGACTTGAGCCAAGTCGTGAAAGGCATCACAACTAAACAGAAATGTGTACAGAAACCTTCGAAAAATTTAAAATCTCACAAATTTATTCCTTGTAAATTACAATTTCTACTGACATAGAAAACGGATTTTCAGAGGTATACTTTTCTAAACACAAAAAAGTGGTGAATACAAATGTATCAAGTTTTTCACAAATGTTTGTTTTCATTTCCTTGTGAATTTGATTTCCCTTCTCAAATTGGAAAAGTAATAAGTACTATTTCCTTTCAATTCAAAAAAGAATTCATGATAGACTTGTTGCTAGTGTGAAAATTTTTTCTCTACAATAATATTATTGATACTTTCTGCAAGTTCAACTATTGTTAAAGGTTAGTGAAGTAAATTTCCAAGTTTGAAACAAATGACATCTTGAAAACATAATAGTTCCATTTGTCCAAATTAGCGTTTTAAAAACTAACTTGACTAAATATAAGGTAATTGCGGGGGAGATGCCGTGCGTTTTAAAAATTCAATGTAGTTTTCATTATAAACGTAAAGTAAAACAAGGGTTTACGCTTTACCTGAAAGTGGTAATTCTTTTTACTTCCTATACAAAACTATAACTTTTTGACAGTACAGTGTTGCCGAAAGCTTTAAAGTAAGTGTAGTAAAAATAAATAAATACATTAGGAGGCGCAACAGTCCGTTGAGAACTAGGGCCATTAATGTGTGCGAGTATTGTTGTCAGGGATTCATGGGACCTACAGTTTTAAGCTGAATTCGAAGGGCTGATTTGAGAAACCACTTTACTCTTGGAGGATTTGTCAATTCCACGCAACAGGCAGTACCCGTGAAAAATCCTTAGTTGGCACAGACAGGGATGGAACCCAAGACCTCTGGCATGACAGTCCACGCACTAACCATCACGCCACGGCTACTACAACGAAATCGTAATGAAATAAATACAAACAATATTACAAAAACTATATAAATATTTTCGGACAACCAAAAAAGAAAAAGGGGTCTTTATTTTGGTACACCGTGTTTTCCACAGTCTCGAAATAATAGTTAGAAGGTATTTTAATTCTTTATTATAATAAAAACGGACTCATTCGAAAAAGTATCTCAATAATGTAAGAAAAATATCGCAATAATTTGCATGAACCTCACAATTAAAAGGACATTTAAATGACATTTTTGAAAAAAAGGTATAGCAAAACGTATACAATGTAACATAGTAACAAAATTTAAAAATAAAGTAGAAATGTAAAGCTTTTATTACACTTGCAACATTGTGGCAACACTGATGTAGGCGAGTATGCTATAATAAAGATGAAAATGTTTGTCTTCACTATAATCTTGACTTCTGCATTATAGGGATTTCTTTTAATTTAACATGCAGGATCTTCTCAAAAATAAATTGCGGCAACTCCCCAAAGTGAGGGAAAGATGGCGCACAACGTTTTAAAACTTAAAAAATAAAGAAATAATACATTAATGTATATTTACATATATGTATATCTGAAACTGCCGCCTTGACTTTTTGAAAGAAACCAAAAAACTTCCATAGTCTGATAGCCTTTTCTACCTTTTTGGTTCAATAGGAACTTAACGAACAAAATTTAAAAAAAGTGTTTGTCTGGAATAGGAATTTGGTTGAGTGCGGCATCTCTCCCACAATTACCTTATAGTCCCTAATATTGTCTTAACCCATCCATTGCCACTTGGTATACATATATAGAAGACACTATTGCTATGATGACAGGCTGGCGACAAAGGTCAAAACTCAAGAAGTTGTATATCAACAAAATAAAATGAGGGACAATTTTCCCGGTACCTAATACAATTAAAACAAACAAAAAACGTTTGTGATGTATCGAGGCTAGGAGACCAAGAAGAAGATACAGAGGTTTTTTCTGTTAATTTTAGTTCCACATATTAATAGAAGTTACCCTTTTAAAATATCCCCCTTTTTTAAATACCTATAGTCACAGGTGTTAGCCAGTGTGGCTATCGTCATCCCCGTTGCTGGCTTTCAATGTGAACATCATCAGCAGGTTAGTCAAAAAAATGAGTGCACATGTATAAGGTATACGTAGCTCTTTATCAGTTTACAAAAGTACCCACAAAGTAATATCTTACACCACGTTTTCTAGATATAAAATATTTGGATTCAAAAACAAAAAGCAGGCAATTTTCATCGCACGATCATGATCAGCTCTAAATTTTAATTCATTATGTTTCATTAAAATTGAATAAACTCAATGAGGCCACAAATAGTTCAAATTATAAAATACACAAAACAGTGACATACTGTCTTTATTGAAAAATTGATATACTTCAACTTTTTAGCAAGCTTTTTGTAAATACGCAGATGAGCTTCAATTCAAACAAATGAAGCTGTTTCAAATCATTATTATGATAGCACGATTGCTTAAAATCCTCTATTCTCATTTACCAAGAAAGTACTGAAGAAAATTTATATTTTTGTTTCTATCCTATATAGATTTCCAGTGTTATTTTTTTTAGAAATGATACATTAAAAATACATTTCGAATGCACTTTTGTTAATTATGTAAAACTACCTGTTACATGGGGAATATTTTTGTGAAAAGAAAAGACTGCTTTTATGTATGTATGTATGTAGATACTTAAAATAATAAAAGGGCTGCACATGTTGTCAAAAAACATGTTGGTGTTTTTGTTGGAATCCCTAATATAAGGGAGAGAAGTTTTATCGTCAAACGTCTACGTCACTCTTTATTAGAGGGGTGAAAGGTGCGCGCATATTTTTTGTATATTGTATATCTACATAATCATTACTAAAACTGTTATGTTAATGCATTTTATGCTTAAAAGCAACCTGAGAGCAAGGTTTCCACGCCACTCTTAAAATTTAATTCATAAAATAAAAAAAAAAATGTGCCTGCCAATGTGTGTGAAAGACGAATTTAGTTGGGGGTTTCGATCAACACATAAAGAGTTCAGTCACACTGTACAAGTGACGTGTCGCTTGATTGTTTTGGCGCGAAGAAAATTTCGATAAACACTGAAGTGTCTTAAAAAAAACAAGGCTATTCCAACGTATTTTAACTTAAATAAAGGTAGGTACCTAAGTTCCATTTGCAGAAGTTGCTGAAGTGAACTTACACCGACTTTTTCTAAACCTGCGTTCATAATGGTTTAAGTTGGAAATCACCTAGCCCGGGCTATGCCAAGGGATTAGGCTCTGATAATAATTATTCGTTACTTTTACGAATTTTCTTAAAACTTCCTTACAATCCAACAAGTATTGAAAATGAACGACTTTAAAAGTTCATGTACAAAATGGTTGGAATTGCAATTTTGTAAGTTCTTCAACTACTTTTTTATCAATCATTTCCGTATTGGATAAAAATATTGGCACAATTCGTAAGGTTCTCAGTCTTTCATGTTGTTTTATCTCGTGGGCTAAATCAGCATATTTTGATATTGTTCCCCAATTGTTCGACTCATGTTTGATGCTAATGGAACCGATATACATATCTATAATGACACCACATCTTTTTGTTTTATCTATCCACACAATTTTATTGGGGAGAGTACGATAACTTTGGCGACAAAGTTTAATGACGGATTTGTATAGAACAGTTAAAAACAAGCATTTTTACTATGGGAGGGGGGGTCTATCTCCCCCCGTTTAGGCGGAAGGGGCAGTTTAAAAAAATATGTACATTAAATGGAAAAAAATAATTAAAAAATAACGGTAATACTTATAATTAAGTATTATACCTTTTTTTAAAGCCAACACTTTTGTCTATTAGCTTGTTTTTAAATCAAGTCAAAACTATGCATAGTTTTTGAAAAAAATTGTTTTAAAGTCAAAATTTGTGCAAAAAAAAGTTAAAAAAAAGGTTTAAAGTGTAATTTTTCAAAACTTCCAGATTATCTACTATTTTTTTTTATAATTCATTGCTCTTATTTGTTTTTGATCAAAAACTGAAAACTAAATGACTTGATGTCTTCTAGTTCTTGAGAAAATTGAAAATTACCAAAACAAAATATTTTAATTAAATTACTTTTTCCTTGCTTAAGTATTAACGTAATCTTATTTTGATAATAATAATCGAATATAGATTAAGATATACCTAGGGTAAATTAATTTTTCTTAAATCCAGCTTATTTAAATGCAAAAGAAACTTTGCATTCACCCCATCTTGCACCCACCGCACCTTGCACTCTCTCCACCTTGCACACACCCCAACTTGCACCCACCCCAAATCCTATAGTGTGCCCAAGCAGGGGGGTTGCAGATCCCACTGTTGCATATACCCAAATTCGCACACACATTACTGTTGCATACACCCAAACTCGCACTGTTACTATCAAAATAAGACCACTCAAGCAAAAAAAAAGAATTAAATTAAAATAGTAGTTGTGGTTATTTTTAATTTTCTCAAAAACTAAAAGACATAAAATCATCTAGTTTTCAGTTTTTGATCAAAAACAAATAAGAGCAATAAATTCTGAAATAAAAACAATGGTAGATAATCTTGAAGTATTGAAAAAGTTACACTTTAAACCTTTTTTTAACTTTTTTTACTCAAATTTTGAGTTTAAAATTAAATTTGTATTTATTATTTATATTATATTATATTATTTTTTTTTATATGTATATTGTATATCTACATAATCATTACTAAAACTGTTATGTTAATGCATTTTATGCTTAAAAGCAACCTGAGAGCAAGGTTTCCACGCCACTCTTAAAATTTAATTCACAAAATAAAAAAAAAAATGTGCCTGCCAATGTGTGTGAAAGACGAATTTAGTTGGGGGTTTCGATCAACACATAAAGAGTTCAGTCACACTGTACAAGTGACGTGTCGCTTGATTGTTTTGGCGCGAAGAAAATTTCGATAAACACTGAAGTGTCTTAAAAAAAAACAAGGCTATTCCAACGTATTTTAACTTAAATAAAGGTAGGTAAGTTCCATTTGCAGAAGTTGCTGAAGTGAACTTACACCGACTCTTTCTAAACCTGCGTTCATAATGGTTTAAGTTGGAAATCACCTAGCCCGGGCTATGCCAAGGGATTAGGCTCTGATAATAATTATTCGTTACTTTTACGAATTTTCTTAAAACTTCCGTACAATCCAACAAGTATTGAAAATGAACGACTTTAAAATATCATGTACAAAATGGTTGGAATTGCAATTTTGTAAGTTCTTCAACTACTTTTTTATCAATCATTTCCGTATTGGATAAAAATATTGGCACAATTCGTAAGGTTCTCAGTCTTTCATGTTGTTTTATCTCGTGGGCTAAATCAGCATATTTTGATATTGTTCCCCAATTGTTCGACTCATGTTTGATGCTAATGGAACCGATATACATATCTATAATGAGACCACATCTTTTTGTTTTATCTATCCACACAATTTTATTGGGGAGAGTACGATAACTTTGGCGACAAAGTTTAATGACGGATTTGTATAGAACAGTCAAAAACAAGCATTTTTTTACTATGGGAGGGGGGGGGGGGT
>OV049927.1:25355309-25446350 GCA_920104205.1 Eupeodes latifasciatus
GATGATGATGATGATGATGATGATGATGATGATGATGATGATGATGATGATGATGATGATGGTGAGATGATGATGATGATGATGATGATGATGATGATGATGATGATGATGATGATGATGATGATGATGATGATGATGATGATGATGATGATGATGATGATGATGATGATGATGATGATGATGATGATGATGATGATGATGATGATGATGATGATGATGATGATGATGATGATGATGATGATGATGATGATGATGATGATGATGATGATGATGATGATGATGATGATGATGATGATGATGATGATGATGATGATGATGATGATGATGATGATGATGATGATGATGATGATGATGATGATGATGATGATGATGATGATGATGATGATGGTGAGATGATGATGATGATGATGATGATGATGATGATGATGATGATGATGATGATGATGATGATGATGATGATGATGATGATGATGATGATGATGATGATGATGATGATGATGATGATGATGATGATGATGATGATGATGATGATGATGATGATGATGATGATGATGATGATGATGATGATGATGATGATGATGATGATGATGATGATGATGATGATGATGATGATGATGATGATGATGATGATGATGATGATGATGATGATGATGATGATGATGATGATGATGATGATGATGATGATGATGATGATGATGATGATGATGATGATGATGATGATGATGATGATGATGATGATGATGAGGATGATGATGATGATGATGATGATGATGATGATGATGATGATGATGATGATGATGATGATGATGATGATGATGATGATGATGATGATGATGATGATGATGATGATGATGATGATGATGATGATGATGATGATGATGATGATGATGATGATGATGATGATGATGATGATGATGATGATGATGATGATGATGATGATGATGATGATGATGATGATGATGATGATGATGATGATGATGATGATGATGATGATGATGATGATGATGATGTGATGATGATGATGATGATGATGATGATGATGATGATGATGATGATGATGATGATGATGATGATGATGATGATGATGATGATGATGATGATGATGATGATGATGATGATGATGATGATGATGATGATGATGATGATGATGATGATGATGATGATGATGATGATGATGATGATGATGATGATGATGATGATGATGATGATGATGATGATGATGATGATGATGATGATGATGATGATGATGATGATGATGATGATGATGATGATGATGATGATGATGATGATGATGATGATGATGATGATGATGATGATGATGATGATGATGATGATGATGGATGATGATGATGATGATGATGATGATGATGATGATGATGATGATGATGATGATGATGATGATGATGATGATGATGATGATGATGATGATGATGTGATGATGATGATGATGATGATGATGATGATGATGATGATGATGATGATGATGATGATGATGTGATGATGATGATGATGATGATGATGATGATGATGATGATGATGATGATGATGATGATGATGATGATGATGATGATGATGATGATGATGATGATGATGATGATGATGATGATGATGATGATGATGATGATGATGATGATGATGATGATGATGATGATGAGGATGATGATGATGATGATGATGATGATGATGATGATGATGATGATGATGATGATGATGATGATGATGATGATGATGATGATGATGATGATGATGATGATGATGATGATGATGATGATGATGATGATGATGATGATGATGATGATGATGATGATGATGATGATGATGATGATGATGATGATGATGAGATGATGATGATGATGATGATGATGATGATGATGATGATGATGATGATGATGATGATGATGATGATGATGATGATGATGATGATGATGATGATGATGATGATGATGATGATGATGATGATGATGATGATGATGATGATGATGATGATGATGATGATGATGATGATGATGATGATGATGATGATGATGATGATGATGATGATGATGATGATGATGATGATGATGATGATGATGATGATGATGATGATGATGATGATGATGATGATGATGATGATGATGATGATGATGATGATGATGATGATGATGATGATGATGATGATGATGATGATGATGATGATGATGATGATGATGATGATGATGATGATGATGATGATGATGATGATGATGATGATGATGATGATGATGATGATGATGATGATGATGATGATGATGATGATGATGATGATGATGATGATGATGATGATGATGATGATGATGATGATGATGATGATGATGATGATGATGATGATGATGATGATGATGATGATGATGATGATGATGATGATGATGATGATGATGATGATGATGATGATGATGATGATGATGTGATGATGATGATGATGATGATGATGATGATGATGATGATGATGATGATGATGATGATGATGATGATGATGATGATGATGATGATGATGATGATGATGATGATGATGATGATGATGATGATGATGATGATGATGATGATGATGATGATGATGATGATGATGATGATGATGATGATGATGATGATGATGATGATGATGATGATGATGATGATGATGATGATGATGATGATGATGATGATGATGATGATGATGATGATGATGATGATGATGATGATGATGATGATGATGATGATGATGATGATGATGATGATGATGATGATGATGATGATGATGATGATGATGATGATGATGATGATGATGATGATGATGATGATGATGATGATGATGATGATGATGATGATGATGATGATGATGATGATGATGATGATGATGATGATGATGATGATGATGATGATGATGATGATGATGATGATGATGATGATGATGATGATGATGATGATGATGATGATGATGATGATGATGATGATGATGATGATGATGATGATGATGATGATGATGATGATGATGATGATGATGATGATGATGATGATGATGATGATGATGATGATGATGATGATGATGATGATGATGATGATGATGATGATGATGATGATGATGATGATGATGATGATGATGATGATGATGATGATGATGATGATGATGATGATGATGATGATGATGATGATGATGATGATGATGATGATGATGATGATGATGATGATGATGATGATGATGATGATGATGATGATGATGATGATGATGATGATGATGATGATGATGATGATGATGATGATGATGATGATGATGATGATGATGATGATGATGATGATGATGATGATGATGATGATGATGATGATGATGATGATGATGATGATGATGATGATGATGATGATGATGATGATGATGATGATGATGATGATGATGATGATGATGATGATGATGATGATGATGATGATGATGATGATGATGATGATGATGATGATGATGATGATGATGATGATGATGATGATGATGATGATGATGATGATGATGATGATGATGATGATGATGATGATGATGATGATGATGATGATGATGATGATGATGATGATGATGATGATGATGATGATGATGATGATGATGATGATGATGATGATGATGATGATGATGATGATGATGATGATGATGATGATGATGATGATGATGATGATGATGATGATGATGATGATGATGATGATGATGATGATGATGATGATGATGATGATGATGATGATGATGATGATGATGATGATGATGATGATGATGATGATGATGATGATGATGATGATGATGATGATGATGATGATGATGATGATGATGATGATGATGATGATGATGATGATGATGATGATGATGATGATGATGATGATGATGATGATGATGATGATGATGATGATGATGATGATGATGATGATGATGATGATGATGATGATGATGATGATGATGATGATGATGATGATGATGATGATGATGATGATGATGATGATGATGATGATGATGATGATGATGATGATGATGATGATGATGATGATGATGATGATGATGATGATGATGATGATGATGATGATGATGATGATGATGATGATGATGATGATGATGATGATGATGATGATGATGATGATGATGATGATGATGATGATGATGATGATGATGATGATGATGATGATGATGATGATGATGATGATGATGATGATGATGATGATGATGATGATGATGATGATGATGATGATGATGATGATGATGATGATGATGATGATGATGATGATGATGATGATGATGATGATGATGATGATGATGATGATGATGATGATGATGATGATGATGATGATGATGATGATGATGATGATGATGATGATGATGATGATGATGATGATGATGATGATGATGATGATGATGATGATGATGATGATGATGATGATGATGATGATGATGATGATGATGATGATGATGATGATGATGATGATGATGATGATGATGATGATGATGATGATGATGATGATGATGATGATGATGATGATGATGATGATGATGATGATGATGATGATGATGATGATGATGATGATGATGATGATGATGATGATGATGATGATGATGATGATGATGATGATGATGATGATGATGATGATGATGATGATGATGATGATGATGATGATGATGATGATGATGATGATGATGATGATGATGATGATGATGATGATGATGATGATGATGATGATGATGATGATGATGATGATGATGATGATGATGATGATGATGATGATGATGATGATGATGATGATGATGATGATGATGATGATGATGATGATGATGATGATGATGATGATGATGATGATGATGATGATGATGATGATGATGATGATGATGATGATGATGATGATGATGATGATGATGATGATGATGATGATGATGATGATGATGATGATGATGATGATGATGATGATGATGATGATGATGATGATGATGATGATGATGATGATGATGATGATGATGATGATGATGATGATGATGATGATGATGATGATGATGATGATGATGATGATGATGATGATGATGATGATGATGATGATGATGATGATGATGATGATGATGATGATGATGATGATGATGATGATGATGATGATGATGATGATGATGATGATGATGATGATGATGATGATGATGATGATGATGATGATGATGATGATGATGATGATGATGATGATGATGATGATGATGATGATGATGATGATGATGATGATGATGATGATGATGATGATGATGATGATGATGATGATGATGATGATGATGATGATGATGATGATGATGATGATGATGATGATGATGATGATGATGATGATGATGATGATGATGATGATGATGATGATGATGATGATGATGATGATGATGATGATGATGATGATGATGATGATGATGATGATGATGATGATGATGATGATGATGATGATGATGATGATGATGATGATGATGATGATGATGATGATGATGATGATGATGATGATGATGATGATGATGATGATGATGATGATGATGATGATGATGATGATGATGATGATGATGATGATGATGATGATGATGATGATGATGATGATGATGATGATGATGATGATGATGATGATGATGATGATGATGATGATGATGATGATGATGATGATGATGATGATGATGATGATGATGATGATGATGATGATGATGATGATGATGATGATGATGATGATGATGATGATGATGATGATGATGATGATGATGATGATGATGATGATGATGATGATGATGATGATGATGATGATGATGATGATGATGATGATGATGATGATGATGATGATGATGATGATGATGATGATGATGATGATGATGATGATGATGATGATGATGATGATGATGATGATGATGATGATGATGATGATGATGATGATGATGATGATGATGATGATGATGATGATGATGATGATGATGATGATGATGATGATGATGATGATGATGATGATGATGATGATGATGATGATGATGATGATGATGATGATGATGATGATGATGATGATGATGATGATGATGATGATGATGATGATGATGATGATGATGATGATGATGATGATGATGATGATGATGATGATGATGATGATGATGATGATGATGATGATGATGATGATGATGATGATGATGATGATGATGATGATGATGATGATGATGATGATGATGATGATGATGATGATGATGATGATGATGATGATGATGATGATGATGATGATGATGATGATGATGATGATGATGATGATGATGATGATGATGATGATGATGATGATGATGATGATGATGATGATGATGATGATGATGATGATGATGATGATGATGATGATGATGATGATGATGATGATGATGATGATGATGATGATGATGATGATGATGATGATGATGATGATGATGATGATGATGATGATGATGATGATGATGATGATGATGATGATGATGATGATGATGATGATGATGATGATGATGATGATGATGATGATGATGATGATGATGATGATGATGATGATGATGATGATGATGATGATGATGATGATGATGATGATGATGATGATGATGATGATGATGATGATGATGATGATGATGATGATGATGATGATGATGATGATGATGATGATGATGATGATGATGATGATGATGATGATGATGATGATGATGATGATGATGATGATGATGATGATGATGATGATGATGATGATGATGATGATGATGATGATGATGATGATGATGATGATGATGATGATGATGATGATGATGATGATGATGATGATGATGATGATGATGATGATGATGATGATGATGATGATGATGATGATGATGATGATGATGATGATGATGATGATGATGATGATGATGATGATGATGATGATGATGATGATGATGATGATGATGATGATGATGATGATGATGATGATGATGATGATGATGATGATGATGATGATGATGATGATGATGATGATGATGATGATGATGATGATGATGATGATGATGATGATGATGATGATGATGATGATGATGATGATGATGATGATGATGATGATGATGATGATGATGATGATGATGATGATGATGATGATGATGATGATGATGATGATGATGATGATGATGATGATGATGATGATGATGATGATGATGATGATGATGATGATGATGATGATGATGATGATGATGATGATGATGATGATGATGATGATGATGATGATGATGATGATGATGATGATGATGATGATGATGATGATGATGATGATGATGATGATGATGATGATGATGATGATGATGATGATGATGATGATGATGATGATGATGATGATGATGATGATGATGATGATGATGATGATGATGATGATGATGATGATGATGATGATGATGATGATGATGATGATGATGATGATGATGATGATGATGATGATGATGATGATGATGATGATGATGATGATGATGATGATGATGATGATGATGATGATGATGATGATGATGATGATGATGATGATGATGATGATGATGATGATGATGATGATGATGATGATGATGATGATGATGATGATGATGATGATGATGATGATGATGATGATGATGATGATGATGATGATGATGATGATGATGATGATGATGATGATGATGATGATGATGATGATGATGATGATGATGATGATGATGATGATGATGATGATGATGATGATGATGATGATGATGATGATGATGATGATGATGATGATGATGATGATGATGATGATGATGATGATGATGATGATGATGATGATGATGATGATGATGATGATGATGATGATGATGATGATGATGATGATGATGATGATGATGATGATGATGATGATGATGATGATGATGATGATGATGATGATGATGATGATGATGATGATGATGATGATGATGATGATGATGATGATGATGATGATGATGATGATGATGATGATGATGATGATGATGATGATGATGATGATGATGATGATGATGATGATGATGATGATGATGATGATGATGATGATGATGATGATGATGATGATGATGATGATGATGATGATGATGATGATGATGATGATGATGATGATGATGATGATGATGATGATGATGATGATGATGATGATGATGATGATGATGATGATGATGATGATGATGATGATGATGATGATGATGATGATGATGATGATGATGATGATGATGATGATGATGATGATGATGATGATGATGATGATGATGATGATGATGATGATGATGATGATGATGATGATGATGATGATGATGATGATGATGATGATGATGATGATGATGATGATGATGATGATGATGATGATGATGATGATGATGATGATGATGATGATGATGATGATGATGATGATGATGATGATGATGATGATGATGATGATGATGATGATGATGATGATGATGATGATGATGATGATGATGATGATGATGATGATGATGATGATGATGATGATGATGATGATGATGATGATGATGATGATGATGATGATGATGATGATGATGATGATGATGATGATGATGATGATGATGATGATGATGATGATGATGATGATGATGATGATGATGATGATGATGATGATGATGATGATGATGATGATGATGATGATGATGATGATGATGATGATGATGATGATGATGATGATGATGATGATGATGATGATGATGATGATGATGATGATGATGATGATGATGATGATGATGATGATGATGATGATGATGATGATGATGATGATGATGATGATGATGATGATGATGATGATGATGATGATGATGATGATGATGATGATGATGATGATGATGATGATGATGATGATGATGATGATGATGATGATGATGATGATGATGATGATGATGATGATGATGATGATGATGATGATGATGATGATGATGATGATGATGATGATGATGATGATGATGATGATGATGATGATGATGATGATGATGATGATGATGATGATGATGATGATGATGATGATAAGAATGATGATGATGATAAGAATGATGATGATGATAAGAATGATGATGATGATAATGATAACAATGATGATGATGATGTTGATGACGATGCTGAAGATGATGAAAAGGTTATGTTGAAGACATGCCTATAACCATATAACCACTTCAATGAAAACAAAACGGAAGGGATCACAAAAACAGAGACTTAATTACAAATGCCGTTGGTGTAGTTAGGAGGATGTGTGGTGTGTATAATGCCAGTTAATAGTTGCAGCAACATTAAAACGTCAAATCAAGACTTCAACAACATCTAGTGTCATTCAGATGAAATGTGTGTTGTGAAGCGGGGGTGGATAAAAGTGAACACAAATAATACGATATTATGATTCTTCACTTTTGACTTCTGAGGCATGGCATCGGATTCCCGAATGTGTCTCGAAGAAAAAAACAACAACATTCATTTGCGCAATAGAGACCATAATGATGATGCTGGTGATGATGATGACGGGGTTGAATCATTGTTTTTGCCGTGAATCGAGAGCAGTAGTACCTATAGTGCATCTCTTTACAAAGGTTTGGTTGGCTGGGCCAGTGGTGTGTGTAAGACGATGGTCTCCTCAGAGCTCAGAGGAATTTTGTGTGTGGTGAATATGGTGAATGGTGGTGGTTGCAATGACAGGAAAAAGAGAAAGAGAGAGTGGTGTATCTAATAATGGGAATATCGTAAAGTCCAACCCTCGCATTATGGATTTTTAGGGGTGGATCCTTGGCTGGCTAGTTTTGTTTTCGAAGAGAATCTTACAAACATCATTTTTGAACCAATCGCGCTAGACAATATTGCCCAGGAATATGGGATTGAAGTTTTTGTTTTGTTCTTTCTTTCTCTTCTTTAAAAAGAAAGGAAAAAGCAAAAGCTTTGCTTTGCCAGGAAGCTTATAGCTATCTCTGTCTATTTTTCTCAAACATTAAGCAATTAAGGAATTCCTTTGGATAGGGTTGACATTTTTGGAGTAGAGAAGGGGTAGTTACTAGTTTATGTTGTTTTATTTTGTTCATCTTAAACTTAAATATAGGTACTGACCAAGGTGAATTTTATTTATTTTTTATACCTACTATTTTATGTGCCACCTGTGTAAGCCTTGAGACAAACTGAAGAAAAATATGAGGAAACTGTCAAATATATGTAGGTATAGATTAGGATAGGTATCTATCTAAGCTTTATCTGTTCCTCATAGTATTTTTAATGTTCTAAATTGAAGCCAAGCTGATGAAATAGCGAATATTTTGGATTTCTTAGTGCTATCGCGATAGGCAGATAGTTTATCTAGTTTTCGAGCAAAGTTAACTTATCTTTAGGTAACTTAATTTTGAATTAAAAAAGGCATTCGAATTGAACAGATTCCCAGCTAACAGCTATAAGAAAGCAACGTCTATTTCAAACCTTCGTATCCATTCAAAAGTTACTGGATGCCTACATATCTATATACCTACCGTTAAATGGGTAACCTACATATCTTTTCTGTATTTTTGTTACATAAGGTATTTATTTTTAGAAGTAGTACCCGCGCCGTGATGGTGAGCGCGTTGGACTGTCGTGTCAGAGATCTTGGGTTCAATCCCTGCCTTACCATTTAAAGTCTTTTCACGGGTACTGCCTCTTGCGAGGAATTGACAAATCTTCCAAGAGTAAGTAATTCTTGTCATGAAAACTGCTTTCTCAAATTAGCAGTTCGGATTCGGCTAAAAATTATAGGTCCCCTCCATCCCTGACAACATTACTCACACATAGGTTAGGTTGAGGCCCTAGTTTTCAGCGGACTGTTGCGCCACCTAATTTAAATTTAATATATTTTTAAAAACCTTTTAAATTGGTCGATAAATGAGTTTGATCTATTGTTTTCCCACCCTGTTCCATTTAAAAGATGTGAGTAAAAATAATACCTATAGTTAGGTACTTTATTTTTGGTTCAAAACTGGGTGAAAGTTGTCAATAGGAACTGGGTTACTTTGGCTAATATTAAATTTGTAACTATATTTACTATATTTCCTTTATTAAAGAGCTGGAGAACCTTTCTATCGCAATTCCCAAGAGGACATAAATTCGCTACCTGATGAGCGATGCAGATTAACAGATTCTTGCCAGGCTCCGGTAAGAAGACCGTCCGTTCAAATTCGTGCCAGGAACACATACACATTTGTATTCTTTCCGTCAATATTGCAAAGCAACCTGTGCTGGATAAAAGTAGCCCCATGTTGCGGCACGACCAAAGTTCCTTTCGCAAAAGTGTCCTCCACTTTAAAAAGGTAGCATTTACCTATGTACCTTTACTTTGAGGAACCTTTTGAAAATTAAATTAAAATAAAAACAGTTAATTATCTAAATCTTAATTATCTTAATCTTAATCTTAATTTAATCTTAATAAACCTATTATTATTATTTTTATTTCTGCTGTTTAAAGTTTTTGTTTGTATCGGGTGATTTTTTTGAGGTTAGGATTTTCATGCATTAGTATTTGACAGATCACGCGGGATTTCAGACATGGTGTCAAAGAGAAAGATGCTCAGTATGCTTTGACATTTCATCATGAATAGACTTACTAACGAGCAACGCTTGCAAATCATTGAATTTTATTACCAAAATCAGTGTTCGGTTCGAAATGTGTTTCGCGCTTTACGCAAATTTTATGCGTTTTTTTTTGAAAAAAAAGTTCTCAAGCTCTTAAAAAATCACCCATTATGTATTTATTGTCCTCCATTGAAAAGAGGACATTGTTTAATATAATGGGTGATTTTTTAAGAGCTTGAGAACTTTTTTTTAAAAAAAAACGCATAAAATTTGCGTAAAGCGCGAAACACATTTCGAACCGAACACTGATTTTGGTAATAAAATTCAATGATTTGCAAGCGTTGCTCGTTAGTAAGTCTATTCATGATGAAATGTCAAAGCATACTGAGCATCTTTCTCTTTGACACCATGTCTGAAATCCCGCTTGATCTGTCAAATACTAATGCATGAAAATCCTAACCTCAAAAAAATCACCCGATACAAACCTGCTGTGCTGATGAAAAGAAAGAATATAACTACCCAACAATCAAGGGTTTTTATAAGTTCCTCTGCCAACTTTACTGATACAAGGGTTTAAATGTTAAATGTACATAAATGTACATAGGTATACCTTATCAAGTGCCCGGTCTCGGGGAATTGAATTTCACATGACCACTTCGATCCGTCATTGTTATAATAGCTATAAAAAATAAGCAGCAATAAAGGTGTGCGAATTCAAGAATCATCCTCCTGCTTCCCTACTGATGCTTCCTATATGTGGTCATGGAGGCCCCCACTATACGGACTCAGACTGAATGCAATGTTTTTTTTCCATTCATAATTTTATTTCGTACCTACTTACAAAAAAATGTGAGATTTCTCAATCAAATTGTATCACACACATTTTCTTTCTTACAACCTGTTCCCACAGTCTTCAAAAAATAAGCGAAGAGAATGGTCAGCGCTCCATATTTCGTTATGCGAAGTTGTAAAATGCGGGATCGGAAATCAAATTCAGGAAAACCGCAAGTAGTAGGTACAGCAAAGCTTCAACGGAAACAAACATATCTAAGTAAGTAGTTATAGGTCCGCAGGAATTTTTCATTCACAATATTTTTTCTTTTTCTTTTGTTTTCTTTGGTTTGGTTCTTTGTTTCTTTTGTGTGATTTCAATACCCACATCGAGAATGAAAGCAATAATTTTTCTCACATTTTATACCTATGCAAGCTCTCCTGCACCCTATCCCTTACGTAGATTATATTACAACTTTTGAATTATTTTAATTCGTTCAGTTTTTTTTGTCTTTTTATTATGAATTAGATGGTTTCAGACTTTTTATTGGCTTCTAAGACTTTTGAATGATAGTAAACTATGAGCTTAAATATGTGGGTGGGGTGAGTGTCGACTTAACAAATACAAAATTTTCCGTTGTTAAATAGTTATAAATTATTTGTAATAATTTTGATTTTGTCAATCTATGTAGAAATGTAGAAAACAGTGCACAACACAATTGAAATTGTAAATAAATTCTCTGCCCGTCTGTTTATTTTAAAATCTGTTTTGTTCACGATATTTTTAGTGGAAAACCATTTTAATCAATTTTATGAGCACTTTATCACGTATAAATATAATATTAAAATTGTTTGGCTTTTAAAATGTGCTCCTGAATGAGAGCATAGGTCGGCATCGCCTAATTATTTGGTTATTATAAGCGATTGTCACATTTTGTCCAAACTCTCCGTCTAAGTCAAATGCTTCAACTCATTTTAATTCTCACTGAACAATTTCCAATGAGAATTTTTCAAATGATTGCTTTGGAGACATTTTTAGGTGTTTCCAATTGGACTTCGAAATTAGAGAACCAAATTTTGATTTGTAGGTGTTAGGATAATTTTGGTTTGAATAAAATAAAAAATTAAACAGTTTTAAAATAAAAGGAGGAGTTTTTCACCTTTTTCATCTGCTTTGAATTTAATATAATTTCAACTATTCTCAAAAAAAAAAAAAAACGGAAAACTCTACACTTATTATTCAAAGGTTTTAGTTGGGTAACTTAGGCAAAATTTTACTTTTCCAGCAAGAAAATCTGATCGACTGATAAGGTAATCTCTAATAAGCGTGCATTGTAATAGAATTTTGTAAACCTTGTCAATTAGCAGACCCCTCTTTACCACTGGGCCCAGGCCCAGGGCCCCGCAATCACCAGGGGCCCCAAATTGCTGAAACATCACTTAACCTCTATTGGTCTATTTTCTAGAAAAAAAAATATTTCGATACAATTTTAGATACATAAAGAAAGATCAGAATTCGTTCTTTCCTTGCTGAACAACAACCTTTGCTGAACAATTTAAATCACATTCCCTGCGAAATTATATTCAAATTAAAATAAAAATATGAATAACTGAGTGGCAATGCAGTTTGCTTTCTGACAGAAAGAAAATGGTTGCTATATTCTCCTTCCAAAAATTTGGTATTTTGCTTTTCATGCTGTTTATTTAACCCTTGTGACGTTCATTTATGCTCTCCAAGTGAATGTAGCGATTGTAAACACATCAATCAAATAATTATTTCACATGAAAGCAGTTCTGCCCATAGACAATCTATGATGACCTACTTAGCACGAACAAAAGTGACAGGTAGAGTAGATACTGAATTAATATCACAACATCAAAATGAAGTAAGTTACTGGAGAAATGTGTTGAAGCGGATTGTAGCTGTTGTTAAGTTTTTAGCTTCGAGAGGGCTTCCATTTCGCGGTGACAATGAGATCCTCGGATCTCCCAATAACGGGAATTATTTGGGATGCATTGAGTTGCTTAGCGAGTTTCACCCGTTTCTCGCAGATCATTTAAGCAAATTTGGAAATCCAGGAATTGGTCATGCGTGTTATCTTTCAGCAAATATCTGTAATGAATTTATTCATGTCATAGGAAGACAGGTTTTGAAAACTATTCTAAAAAAAGTCAAAATGGCAAAATATTTTTCAATTAGCGTTGATAGTACACCCGATCTGTCTCATGTTGATCAACTAACATTTACGAGTATTATTCGTTACGTAAAAGATCACGAGCCTGTTGAAAGGTTTTGGACTTTATTCCAATTAACGAACATAGATCTGATTATTTAGAGGAAACCATACTGAAGTTTTTGGAGGATCATGACATTTCGATAACAGATTGCAGAGGCCAAAGCTACGACAACGCCGAAAATACGAGTATGTCAGGAAGGTTTTCTGGTTTGCAGCAAGAATAAAAGAAAAATGTAAATTGTCACTTTTGTACCATGTGCAGGGCACTCATTAAACTTGGTAGGAGTGCATGCCGCTAGGTTTTGGTTAGAAGCAACCAAATTCTTTGACATTATTCAAAAATTGTGTAACTTTTTTTCGGTATCTTCTCATCGATGGAGTGTGTTGACTGCTCATTTAGGTACAAAAAAAGTTTTAAAAAGTCTTTCTCAAACAGATGTTCGGCGCGAGCTGATGCACTTCAAGAAATTGAGGAAGCTTTGATGTCTATCGCGAACGATTTAGAACAATTTAAGCACGAGAGGCCAGAGAGGAAGCATTTAGTCTTTGCAAAAAAATTTCCAAGCTTGAATTTACCATACTTACAGAACTTTGGAACTCTGTATTGCAAAGAATTAATAAAACAAGTACCTACTTTTCTTCAAAAACAAAATATTACCCTGGATGTTGCAATAAATTTGCTGAGTCAATAGATGAATTTATAATTGGGCTCAGGGACAATTTTGATAACTTTGATTCATCAACCAGACAAAAAAACCCGGATTCCGAATATAAGGACCTTTCTCAAAGGATGAGGTGTAGAAGCTCACGCCAGACTTTTTTTTGATGGCTCTAGACCCTCAGTAATTCTGACTGCGAAAGAAAGACTTAAAATTGAAACCTTTCTTCCCATTGTCGACACACTAAGCGTTCATTTGAAACAGCGACTAGGTTCGTAATTCTGAAGAATTAAAAGAGAACTGAAAATCTTTTGCTAAATTTTACACCGAATATATGAACGGAGATGAACTACATGCTGAATGCCTGAATTTAAAAGACTACTTGAAAATTAGTCGACACGAAAATGAAAAAATTGACAACATTCTAGAGCTTTATAGTTTGTTAAAAACTAATAAAATTGAAGATGAATTTCCAAATGTTGATATTGCACTAAGAATGTTCTTAAGTATGATGGTGACCAATTGCAGTGGGGAACGTTCCTTCTCCTAGTTGAAAAGAATCAAAAACGAACTCAGAACTGCAATGATTCAAGAAAGATTGACATGTTTGTCGCTCATGTCAATCGACGTCCTCAGAGGCATCGATTTTGAAGATGTGATCAATGATTTTACTATTCTCAAATCAAGAAAAATACCCCTTCAATAAATATTCCTTTCTTCTCCCTGAAAAAATATAGTCTGTGTCACTATATTGTTCTTTAAATTACATTCTCAATAACTTATTTAATTGTCTGTTATTTAAATTTTGTTTATTTTTGAATTTTTATATGAAATATTTTTTTTTGTTTTTATTTTTACATTGTTTATGTTTATGTTTTAAATGATACAATAACTATTTATCTTTTTAATGAATTAAAAAAATTTATTTATTTAAAAAATTAAAAGAATAAATATCAATTCAAAGTTATGTGATTTTTTCTGTATACCTTTATTACACAACATAACATTTTTATATAACACAGGGGCCCCATTTTCGAAAAGTGCCCAGGGCCCCCAAAAGGGTAAAGACGGCCCTGTCAATAAGATTTGTTCATTTACCAAATAGAAACAAAAGTCTGTAGGGAAGAGAAATTCGAATTCTAAAAAAATTGTTTGATTTTTAATTGAGATTTTCCTAATAAGATTTTAAATATTATCCTCGTTTTTCATTCTTGTGTTATGTTATTGAAGTTCATCACTTATACCACCAAACCATCATCTCGATAAATTTAAAATTTTGTCGAATGTTTTTGAACAACAACAACAACTTAAAGGTGCTACCACTCATTGTTTTTGGCTGGAGATATAGCTATTTCGTGCTTTGCCACTTTTGCACTCATCAGTCTCCTTTTTTGTGGTGCTGAGCTTTAATCCAATTTTATTTGAAAAACTTTTTATGCACAACATAGGATTCGAGCCCACGCATATCAGATTTGGTCAGTCTTAGAAGTCGTGTGCACTACGCACTCCACTACTTTAGACCACTGACGTGACAGGTCGAGATGTGCTAATTGTTTATCAAATGCATTTGAAGCATCAACCTTTTTATAAGCTCCTTTCAGTATGCTGTTTTGTTCCGCCTCCATTTTTCTCCATACCTTATTTGATAGACTTACAATTCGTAGTACGTATCAAAGGGGGAGAGGTTGGAAGATCGGTAACGAACCAGACTATTAAGTTATTATTGTTATTATTTGTATTGTACTATTCGTACTAGAATGTCAGCTTGTTAGACTTGACCATTCCTTTTAATTTCATTGAATGTTTTTGAACAACAACAACAACTTAAAGGTGCTACCACTCATTGTTTTTGGCTGGAGATATAGCTATTTCGTGCTTTGCCACTTTTGCACTCATCAGTCTCCTTTTTTGTGGTGCTGAGCTTTAATCCAATTTTATTTGAAAAACTTTGTATGCACAACATAGGATTCGAACCCACGCATATCAGATTTGCTCAGTCTTAGAAGTCGTGTGCACTACGCACTCCACTACTTTAGACCACTGACGTCACAGGTCGAGATGTGCTAATTGTTTATCAAATGCATTTGAAGCATCAACCTTTTTATAAGCTCCTTTAAGTATGCTGTTTTGTTCCGCCTCCATTTTTCTCCATACCTTATTTGATAGACTTACAATTCGTAGTACGTATCAAAGGGGGAGAGGTTGGAAGATCGGTAACGAACCAGACTATTAAGTTATTATTGTTATTATTTGTATTGTACTATTCGTACTAGAATGTCAGCTTGTTAGACTTGACCATTCCTTTTAATTTCATTGAATGTTTTTGAACAACAACAACAACTTAAAGGTGCTACCACTCATTGTTTTTGGCTGGAGATATAGCTATTTCGTGCTTTGCCACTTTTGCACTCATCAGTCTCCTTTTTTGTGGTGCTGAGCTTTAATCCAATTTTATTTGAAAAACTTTTTATGCACAACATAGGATTCGAACCCACGCATATCAGATTTGCTCAGTCTTAGAAGTCGTGTGCACTACGCACTCCACTACTTTAGACCACTGACGTCACAGGTCGAGATGTGCTAATTGTTTATCAAATGCATTTGAAGCATCAACCTTTTTATAAGCTCCTTTAAGTATGCTGTTTTGTTCCGCCTCCATTTTTCTCCATACCTTATTTGATAGACTTACAATTCGTAGTACGTATCAAAGGGGGAGAGGTTGAAAGATCGGTAACGAACCAGACTATTAAGTTATTATTGTTATTATTTGTATTGTACTATTCGTACTAGAATGTCAGCTTGTTAGACTTGACCATTCCTTTTAATTTCATTGAATGTTTTTGAACAACAACAACAACTTAAAGGTGCTACCACTCATTGTTTTTGGCTGGAGATATAGCTATTTCGTGCTTTGCCACTTTTGCACTCATCAGTCTCCTTTTTTGTGGTGCTGAGCTTTAATCCATATTTGAAAAACTTTTTATGCACAACATAAAACTGACGTCACAGGTCGAGATGTGCTTATTGTTTATCAAATGCATTTGTAGCATCAACCTTTTTATATAAAGGTTGTTGTGCATAAAAAGTTTTTCAAATAAAATTGGATTAAAGCTCAGCACCACAAAAAAGGAGACTGATGAGTGCAAAAGTGGCAAAGCACGAAATAGCTATATCTCCAGCCAAAAACAATGAGTGGTAGCACCTTTAAGTTGTTGTTGTTGTTCAAAAACATTCAATGAAATTAAAAGGAATGGTCAAGTCTAACAAGCTGACATTCTAGTACGAATAGTACAATACAAATAATAACAATAATAACTTAATAGTCTGGTTCGTTACCGATCTTCCAACCTCTCCCCCTTTGATACGTACTACGAATTGTAAGTCTATCAAATAAGGTATGGAGAAAAATGGAGGCGGAACAAAACAGCATACTTAAAGGAGCTTATAAAAAGGTTGATGCTTCAAATGCATTTGATAAACAATTAGCACATCTCGACCTGTGACGTCAGTGGTCTAAAGTAGTGGAGTGCGTAGTGCACACGACTTCTAAGACTGAGCAAATCTGATATGCGTGGGTTCGAATCCTATGTTGTGCATAAAAAGTTTTTCAAATAAAATTGGATTAAAGCTCAGCACCACAAAAAAGGAGACTGATGAGTGCAAAAGTGGCAAAGCACGAAATAGCTATATCTCCAGCCAAAAACAATGAGTGGTAGCACCTTTAAGTTGTTGTTGTTGTTCAAAAACATTCAATGAAATTAAAAGGAATGGTCAAGTCTAACAAGCTGACATTTTAGTACGAATAGTACAATACAAATAATAACAATAATAACTTAATAGTCTGGTTCGTTACCGATCTTCCAACTTCTCCCCCTTTGATACGTACTACGAATTGTAAGTCTATCAAATAAGGTATGGAGAAAAATGGAGGCGGAACAAAACAGCATACTTAAAGGAGCTTATAAAAAGGTTGATGCTTCAAATGCATTTGATAAACAATTAGCACATCTCGACCTGTGACGTCAGTGGTCTAAAGTAGTGGAGTGCGTAGTGCACACGACTTCTAAGACTGA
This sequence comes from Eupeodes latifasciatus, assembly GCA_920104205.1. Lineage (NCBI taxonomy): Eukaryota > Metazoa > Arthropoda > Insecta > Diptera > Syrphidae > Eupeodes > Eupeodes latifasciatus. The sequence goes on from OV049927.1 coordinate 25,374,575, forward strand.
GCAAATCTGATATGCGTGGGTTCGAATCCTATGTTGTGCATAAAAAGTTTTTCAAATAAAATTGGATTAAAGCTCAGCACCACAAAAAAGGAGACTGATGAGTGCAAAAGTGGCAAAGCACGAAATAGCTATATCTCCAGCCAAAAACAATGAGTGGTAGCACCTTTAAGTTGTTGTTGTTGTTCAAAAACATTCAATGAAATTAAAAGGAATGGTCAAGTCTAACAAGCTGACATTCTAGTACGAATAGTACAATACAAATAATAACAATAATAACTTAATAGTCTGGTTCGTTACCGATCTTCCAACCTCTCCCCCTTTGATACGTACTACGAATTGTAAGTCTATCAAATAAGGTATGGAGAAAAATGGAGGCGGAACAAAACAGCATACTTAAAGGAGCTTATAAAAAGGTTGATGCTTCAAATGCATTTGATAAACAATTAGCACATCTCGACCTGTGACGTCAGTGGTCTAAAGTAGTGGAGTGCGTAGTGCACACGACTTCTAAGACTGAGCAAATCTGATATGCGTGGGTTCGAATCCTATGTTGTGCATAAAAAGTTTTTCATATAAAATTGGATTAAAGCTCAGCACCACAAAAAAGGAGACTGATGAGTGCAAAAGTGGCAAAGCACGAAATAGCTTTATCTCCAGCCAAAAACAATGAGTGGTAGCACCTTTAAGTTGTTGTTGTTGTTCAAAAACATTCAATGAAATTAAAAGGAATGGTCAAGTCTAACAAGCTGACATTCTAGTACGAATAGTACAATACATATAATAACATTAAAATTTTGTCATTAAGCGTAAATAACAAAAAATATAATTTTTGACCACTTCGGTATATTCATTTGTCAATTTTTTAATGCGTATATAGGGCTTGGAGAATAATTACGTTAACACCACAATCTAACGGTATCAAAACGCATGGTTGCAAATTGACGCACGACATACCAGAAAGCATACCACATGTTTAATAGGTGCGAGAGTGAGGAAATCGATAAAATCCGATCATTAGCAACACTTATAGACTTACAGCTCTAACGACAAATACCAACTTTGCTTTACTGATTTAGATTAGATTGGTTTTTATTTTGATAACGTTAATTAAATTTTTTTTATAAAGTTTACAAACAAAAACAAAAAGCATGGCTTTACTGCCGTCTGCCTAGTTGATAAATCATAAAAAAAAATAACATAGCTCAATAATACTATATATTTAAAAACTTTAATTTATAATTCTACTTCTATAGAGAAGAGCTAGCCTGCAGAATTAATATCATTTAACTTCCATATTGTTAAGCTAGAGTATAACTTGATTTTGCGTCAATATTTCGCTACCAAAAGTATTCCTTCTTATTTCTTTAAGAACTGGACATCTTCCAACAAAGTGTAAAACATCCTCCCTTTCCTTTAAATTGCACAATGAGCATATAATTGGTAAGGTGTAAAATTCAGCTGCATAACTTCACCTCTCAATTTAACCATCATTGAAATTTCGACAATGCTATTATCGTCCCTAAAATAATTCCTCTCTTCCAAGTTGTGATTTAGTTGACAGTAGAGCTGCCTGTATATAGATCCTGTGACGTCATTCAAGTATTTCTCTCGTTGTTTTATGTCCACTGCGGAAATGAACTGGTATAAAGAAGCTTTTAAATCATCCTGATTATTACACAAAAGGTTAAGTTCCATTCCACATTCTCTTGCCAAATTAATCCAATCAGCACACCAACTTGTTTTGGTTCGTATTACTTGAATTGCTGCTATCTTCGGAAGCCTATTATTGCTCATCTTCATAACTCTCAAGATGTAATCGGCTTGCATTTTTGGGGTTCGTATGAACATAGGTGATAATCCTGATTCCAACATAATAACATAGTTGGGTGTATTTGATGGCAGTCTAAAAATTCGCTTAATAAAGTATCGGAGAAGTTTCTCAACTGTTTTGTATTGTTTCGTTCCCCAAAGCGTAAACTTGCTATACTACGAAATGAATGACCTTTTAAAAACAAATTTTATGAAACTTGCAAGAAAATGCCACAAAATATCTTGCAACTACTTAGTCTCCACGTGTAAAAGGGGAAAAATAATGTGAATTTTAACTTGGTAGGTAAACGTTAAAGTATAAGTAGAAGTTCTGTAAGTATTTTTTGATAAGGACAACATTTTATGGAATAGTTATATAGGAAATTATTGCAATAGGTATGATTTGTCGAATTGAAAATTTTGACATTTCTCGACGTTTCAAGGTCCCTAGAATCTAAATCAAAGATTTTTAGAGAGATGTCTGTGTGTGCGATACAATTTTTCTTCGTCCATATTTCAAGAACCAGTAGAGATATTGACTTCAATAAAATTTTGTTTTACAGATTACAATTGGCCCTGAATATCTTACGAACCAATAATGCTAGCGACTTGAATTAAAATAATGTGAATATATTCTAAATAAGTATAATTTTGAAATAAAATCAGTCATAAATAAAAAGAACTGTAAACACAAATTTCGTCACCTCGAATATTTTTTGAACAAGAGATTCTACAATTTTGTTTATAAAAAATTAAAACCTTCCAAAAATACTACCAAAATTAAAAATGAATTTTAACTCGGATGTCTCGAAAACAAATGAAAGTATTAACTTCAAAATTATTTGATTGTGCTCTTAATATTATTGTAAATATTTATATACTTTTTGGGAAAAATTCGATTGACAATTATTTTTTCATCTTGAGAACAAAAAAAGGACTAATGACCTCAAACTGTCTTCATCTTATACAAAATGTTGTTATTAATGTTTTGTACAGCTGTTATCAATTGAGAGAAAAATAAAAGATGAGTATTAGAAAGTATTATAAATAAAATTTTAAGTTAAATATCTTGAGAATAAAAGAAGAAGAAATATAGGCGCAACATTTTAGAGAACCTATTGTTGAGGGTTTAATAATTTACTAGTTAGCAATTTACTAAATATTTAGCAATTTACTAAGCCAGCCCAAAATTTTAAGCCTTTGCTAACTAGTAAATTTGTTATTGCCTTTTATTAAAAAACGAGCATCTAAACATGCCTAAAAAATTGACAGTTCGTGAAAACAAACAAAGCAACTACGACCTATGAATTGAAATTCCCAACTTTTGATTGGACCATTCCATCCTCTGCCTCTGCTCTCATTAGAATGATTGTACAGGGGCCCTACTATGTAACTCGATTCTACAATGAAATTGCTCGAATTCGAAAAATTGGTACTATGTACCTATTTGACTACTTTCGAACAAACGAGAATCGAATAGTTCTAGTAGTGCCAACTATATTCTTATGAACTTTCGAATAAACGAGGAACTACGTAACTCGAAAGTAGAATTCGAAACAAGTCAAAATCGAAAATAATCACTCTACATCAAATGTGTTTGCGAGCGAAGTTTTTTTTGTCAAAGTGTAAGTAAAATGTAATAAATTATTAATATGCTATTTGAATTTGAAAGTTTTTCATTCAACTTTTTGTGTTTTATTATTTTACCACCCCAATTACACCGGGAATTTATGGTTTTTGCCAAAATTAGCGTTTGGACTTTCGTTTCTCTTCCTGATTCATTTCAAAATTCATCATCAGAAGTCAAAACTTCGGCAGGTATTTTTGACATGGTTTGCTGTGCACGTCCAGCGTTCTTGTCAACACCGATTTGGTTTTGATAACCTCTTGTTGCCAAAAACTTCAATGCTGCTGATAACTTAATGATAATCGGAACAGCATTTTTTCTTCTGCGAGTATGCATGTCGGATGATATGGTGTTAAGTAAGAACATAAATCCGTCTTTAGAAAGACGATAGTTCTTAACAAAACTAAAACAAAAGTATATATTTTTCATTAAGAATGCGTTCAAATATTCTACCGTATATATAAAGGGCTGTGTGGCACGTAGCGCCGTCCTGTTGAAACCAAATTTTGCCAATATCCTCCTCCTTTTGTGAACAAAAATTCGTTCATCATGGCCCGATAACGTACGGGTTTTCTGTGCCCCAAATGCGACAATTTTGCTTGTTTACATACCCGCCAAGATCAAAATGAGCTTCATCTGAAAAGATGATGAAGCGTTTACACAACCATATTCGTTCAGCGGAAAGATAAAACTAATTATCTGTGAAATCAGACATGAGCTAAGTGTATATGTAACCATTCACGAAATAAACACTAGTTGAAAAAAAAAGTTCGATGGTGGACCCTATATATGTGCAAACCTTTTCTCACTCAGCTCCATTATTTTGGAATTATCTCTTATTCTTCTGCGTTCAATTTGCTCGTACCGTTCTTCATTTCCTTGCAAATAAAACCAAATTCCAACGGTGTCCATTTTTGTTATAATTATACTTGCCCAAAAATTTGATGTTTTATTATTACGACTCGATACTCGTTCGAAAGTAGACATTTTTTTTGAAAACAAGTTGGTATAACCGGCATTCGATTCTACTTTCATACGTAGTACGATTTGAAAGTAGAATCGGAAATGAGTTTCGAATAGAATCAAAAGTAGAATCGAGTTACATAGTAGGGCCCCAGATCTCATATGGATTTAGCAAACTGCTAAAAGTTAAAGTAGCCATTCCGTGATTTTAACTTTAGCTAATTGTTAAGAGATATTAAGAATTAAAAATTAGCTAAATTTCCTTTTTAGCCTACTTAATTGTTAAAAATGGATGGAGAAAGTGTTTCCTTAAAAAACTTATTGTTTTAACTCCTCCAATACATCTCCACAGAAAACAGTTTTAACTAAAATTTTTGATATCCACTGTGAGTGAAAGTGAAGTTTGCCCCCTTTTTTCGATTTTCCTATTTTGGAAAGTTGTTCCAGATTATTCCAGGTTGTTCCCAGTTTGTTCCGCATTGTTCCAAAGTTTTTTTTTTAAATAAATGATAAATGATGAAATTCGTTTCTTAAAATTGATTTTAAATATGAACGAGGGGTGGCGGAGGAGGATTTTTTGGACATTTTTTCATACTAAAAATCAATTTTAAGAAACGAATCTCTGGAAGAATTTAGAAGATCCTTGTTCTGGCCCCCCTTTTCCGAAATTTAAAATTCCAAAACTTGTTGCCAATTGTTCCGGGGCTCTTCTAAATTCTTCCAGAGATTCAATTTCAAATTTTGATCATAGAGGTCCAAAAACAATGTTAAGAACAACTAGAACATCCTGGAACAACCTTCAAAAAATCGATTTTCGAAAAAGCAGGGGCTAGGTCAAAAACAGTTTTTCGGGTCTACAACCCTCATTTGTGGGTATTTTTCAAAAAAAAACTTTGTAATAATGCGGAACGAACCGGGAACAACCTGGAACAACTTTCCAAATTAGGAAAATCGAAAAAAGGGGGCTAACTTCAAGCACTCTATTCACTCTTTCATTTTCTCAATAAAATTGGCTTGTTACAAAAAAAAAACATATGAACATTTTTAGCGGATACCAATGGGAAGTTATCAGTATGGGTCGCATGCCAGCCTCTTTTTATGTCTAGAATATCTACATTATCGGTGCAGTCTTAATACTTGCACATGAAATATCTACATTTACAACTATTTTCAGACAGATGTTATTTTTCCAAAATGCAAATTCGCCCACCTTTTATTGAATTTAATTGGAACATCAAATTTAAAAACCAAAACCAGAACCAAAAGCAAAGTGTATTATCAACTAGATCCACCAACGATAACAATAACCATCTTGTTTAATTTGTTTATTTGTACTATCTATACCATTGCCTTTTTGATGTTGTTCTATAGATATCCCTCGAGATTGTTTTCAATTCATTAAATCATAATTCGTAATATTACCAGGCTTGAGGTGGTTGTTAATGGCTTTTTTCACCAACTACCCCAAAAACAATTGGATAAAATGTTATTCTCGAATCAAAAGTAACAGAAACACAAACAAACAAAAAGCTAACCAAAAACAGCATCTGTGATTTATCTTTTCCATATTTTCTAGAACACTTTTGTCTACCTCTCTCAAGCACAAATATACATACAAGGACATTTTATTTTTGCCAACCCCAACCAACCTTAACCCCCACCACCACAACAACAACCACCATACTAAAGAGGGTAGCATCCGTATCCTGAATTGTAAGTCCTGAATCCTGCTACCATAGAATATGCGTTCCATCGTTAGTAATTGTCCCTTTGAAGGCAACCAACAATATAAAAAAGTATAAAAAACGACTCCATTAACATAACTTGATTTTTAATTTGTGGGAATTAAATTTTTCTCTTCCTTGTTTTTTTTTTTGAGTGGCACATGAAAGATCGCGTAATGTCATTTCTGGGAAGCACTCAGTGCCAGGGCCAGAACCAGGGCTTTCGTTGCCAAGCTGCTATCATGTTATAGCTTCATCTATCCTCGTGCTCGTTGCCTTTGCCGTTGTCGTTTGTCGCAATAGTCGTTGTCGTTCTCAAAAAGTTTACAATTTACAAAAAGCAGGGAGGGATCTTAATGTGAAATGTAAATTTGTTCTGCGGATTAGATAGGGTGGGTGTGTTTTTATTTGTTAGGGAATGGTGCTGGTGTGGCGGCGAAATTAATACCTTTTTAAGGGGGTAATGAGATTTTCTCCTGCTTCATCTTTTATACTGCTTCTCTCCTTGGAATTGCATTTTTTTTTTGAGTACTTGCCCATGCCCTTCAAAAAATACAATACCACAACAAAATTACCTATCACACAATAATTTGCTGACACTCTTAAGATGAATACCTCTATACCTACTTGTGGGTAGGTATAGCAGCATCTTTTCTTATAGGTGAACAAAATGAACAAAAATATTATGTATAAGTAAGCTTGAGATACATATACAGAGCTATCTATCGTAAAGATGAAGTCATATTTCACGGTGCTGTGGTTTCAAAGCTAATTTCAAACCAGCCAGCCAGAAGAAATAGAAAAAAATAAATAAAATGAAAATAAGATGTGACCCTTATGCCACACCTATTAGAATTATTATAAGAAGATGAACACAAAAACATATGCGACAGTGAGAATTTTACATTTTATTGTGGTTATTATCTTCAAAAATTTATTATATGAGATTTTTCATTTTATATGTACTTACTAAGACCGTATCTAGGATAATGGGGATGTAATTGTAGAGGGTCTAAGCCCTCCGCAGCAAGTACTTACACGTTTTTATTTAAATATGAAATTATACGGAAATCCTTAAATGAAAAAGAAGTTTAAAGTATGCATTTTTCAAAAAAAGAAGCTGTATTTTTAATTTCTAGGCACTGAAAAATGTTTGCGCAGAAAGTATTATGACTACCAAGGGCGGATCCAAACATTTAATAAGGGGGGTCAGATATTAACCTAAAGATGAATTTTTGAACACCGCTTAAAAATGTTCTTCAATGTTCTCTAAAGGAGGCTAACAACATTTAAATAACATAATGTGTATCTTAACCTTACATTTACATTGTTCAAGGGCTAAAGTGACAATTCTAATTATAAGATTATTTTAGAACCCTGTTGTCTAGCAAGATATGGTCTTACTATTTTATTTAAACGACTCCCTACATATGAATGCATTCCAAGATTATAACAGTTTTCTAAATATGCCATATTTAAAAGCTTTAATACAATAGTTTAAAGGGTTTTTGGTGAATTTCACACAGAAATATTAGAAATTGTTTTGAAACGAAGCTTTTTTCCAAAAATAATATACTAAGTTTTTGTTGGCATTTCTGTAAATTGGAAGAACGCACAAATATATAAATGTAAAAGCCCAGAAAATGACAAAGTTTGCCAGAAAAATGTGATCTTTTTTCGTAGGGAAATAAAACAGAATCTGATATGAAGAACTTTCTGACTTTTTTTTACTTATTTTTTTCGGACTCAATTTTCGGTAGTCTTATTACTATCGTGGTACCCGTGGCATGATGGTTAGTGCGTTGGACTGTCATGCGAGAGGTCTTGGGTTCGATCCCGGCCTGTGCCACCTAAAGTTTTTTCACGGGTACTGCGAGGAATTGACAAATTATCCAATAGTGCATTCTCAAATTAGCCGTTCGGATTCGGCATATAAACTGTAGGTCCCCTCCATCACTGCAACTACTCGCACACAGGAATGGTTGAGAGTTGTAAGTCGCTAGGCCCTGGTTCTCTACGGACTGTTGCGTAATTTATTTTTATTTATTATTATTACTATCGTTATTAGTCTGCTTACTCGTAGATTGGAGCTGATGCCAGAAGAAAAAATATATGTATATCTCTTACGTGAACCTTTTGAAAATATTTTGATCTTAAAGAAGACAACAAAACTTAAACTTAAGAAAGAAAAATGTTTGGTTCTTGAATTTAAGGAAATAGGTGCATTTAAGTACATAATTTTTCTAAAAATTAAATACAAACAAATTAAGTTAAACAAATAAGTTGAGAAGAAACTTTAAAGCGACACCCACGAATTACACGTTGCAGAATCACTTTTAACTTCAGTTCTCGAGAGAATCAAAGCTTTTATAATAAATTAATTGATATGAAAAGTTCATTTTGTTTTTAAATTAGTAATTAGTTCAACGAAAGTGTCATTTTTGCCGTGTTTGGAACATTTATATTCTTGAAATTCGTGTAAAAATTTCATATCTAGAGCATCCAAAGCAGATTCACTTCAATTTTGAAAGAAAAAACACTTTAAAAAAGCCTTACACTATTAATGTGCCTCAAACAAAAAATAAGATTGAATTAATAGTTAATAAGAGTTTCAGGAATTTAAAGGCAACTTATTATCAAATTGGTGATATCTTATTCAAGGTTTCTTCTTAAGAACCTGAATACTTGCTCTTTCTCTCAAAAAAGATCTTATGCAAATAAATTAAAGCATTGCTAAAAATTTTCCAAATTATAAATTGTGTGAAAACAAAGATTTTAGTTGTTTTTGACTGAAAACTGCTTTTTGGTAAATATCGTTGAATTACTAACAAATCTTTAGATGAAATCTTTACTTATACAACTTAACTGTTTAAGCTTTATGGCTCGTATGCCCCCCCCCTGGATCGTCTATTGGTCAAAAGATGATGAATTTGTGCTGCCCTATTGGAATAGGGCTGGATTTCCGATTCATATTCTTGCTCTTGATCCAGTCCTCAGTTAAAAGTATAACTTTCAACAACAATGTTTAAAGCGGTAAAATACAATTCAATCCGCCATTGATGACATCATTACCATGTTTGAAATTTAAGTAGAAAACTTCATGAGTTTTAGATAACCCCATTTGTAGAATTTAAATTTTGTTTTAGTTCAGTTTCGTTTTATTTGTAGCACAATTTTTACATTATTAAATTCCCATAGGAAGTTATTGTAATGGGTCCGATTTGTCAAATTGAAAATTTTGACATTTCTCGACGTTTCAAGGTCCTTAGAGTCGAAATAAAAGATTTTTAGAAAGATGTCTGTGCGTGCGTGTGTACGTACGTTCGTACGTCCGTATGTCCGTACGTGCGTACGTCCGTACGTTCACGACGTTCGCGACGTTTTTTTCGTCGTCCATAGCTCAAGAACCAGAAGAGATATCGACTTCAAATAAATTTTGTTATACAGATAATAAGGCAGAAAGATGCAGAAAGGACTCTCACGAAAATTGCGTGGGTTGTTTTTTTACCATAGCAGTTTAAAAAAAAGGTGACAATTTTGGTTAAACCTAAATATCTCATGAACCAATGACGCTAGAGACTTGAATTAAATTTTATATTATATATTGTAATGTGATAAAGAACAATTTATTTTTGGAAAAAAATCCAATTAACGGTTTTTTTTATAAATCAAAAAAAAAACTGAAAAAAAATTTGTCACCTCAAAAATTTTACGACTAAAATATGATTTCATCTCCAAAACAATTTTGTGCAACGAAGAATAATGTTTTTGATATCTGATAACATTTTGAGAAAAATCGAATTGACAGTTTTTTTACAAAAAATAAAAACCTAAAAAAAATTAATAAAAGTTGGTAAAAATTGATTTTCGACTCAAATATCTTTTCAAAAACTTGAGATTATGGCTTCAATCTTATTTCATCTTATAAGAAATATTGTGTTCAACATTCTGAAAAATGTTGAGAAAAATCAAATTGACAGTTTTTTTACTAAAAAGAAAAACCTAAAAAAAAAATTAATAAAAGTTGGTAAAAATTGATTTTCGACTCAAATATCTTTTCAAAACTTTGAGATGTTGACTTTAAACTACTTTTATCTTTCAAAAAATATTGTTGTCAACATTCAGTCAAATTTTGAAAAAATCTTATTGACAGGTTTTTTACAAAACATTAAAAACCTAAAAAAAAATTAACAAAAGTTGGTAAAAATTGAATTTCGACTCAAATATCTTTTCAAAAACTTTGAGATTATGGCTTCAAAATTATTTCATCTTATAAGAAATATTGTTTTCAACATTCTGAAAAATGTTGAGAAAAATCGAATTAACAGTTTTTTTACTAAAAAGAAAAACCTAAAAAAAATTATTAAAAGTTGGTAAAAATTGTTTTCGACTCAAATATTTTTTCAAAACTTTGAGATATTGGCTTTAGACTACTTTTATCTTTCAAAAAATATTGTTGTCAACATTCAGTAAAATTTTGAGAAAAATCGACAGTTTTTTTTACAAAAAATAAAAACCTAAAAAAAACAATACTAAAACTTCGTAAAAATTTACCTTCGACTCAAGTATAGCTTTTCAAAAATCACAAATATTGCCTTTAAACTTATTTTATTTCGCAGAAAATATTGTTTTCGATATTCAGTAATTTTTTTTTATAAAAATGCAACAGTCCGTTTTTTCATGAAAAAATAAAATCTACAACAAATAGTACCCAAATTTGGTAAAAATTGATACATATAGACAAACTTTTAAGCAAGACAAATCGGCAGACGGGATGGGAAGTTATCAGTGTGGGTCGCATCCCAGCCTCTTTTTTTAAATTTAACAAACAATTTAGGAGATTTAGAAAAACAAAATTTCTTTAAAACTTTAACATAAATAACAAATTTATAACAAGATTTTAAGAAAAGAAAAAATGATAAATAAATTTATTTAAAGGAAAACACTACAAGAAAAAAAAACTCATATTAAACTTAAAAACTAGTATTGCACACAAACCCAAAATATTAGGAAATGACTTTTTATTGTAAGTTTTGAATGAGATCATTATCTGAAAAAGAACATCTCTCGAAAAAGTTGTCTTGTAATTTGTAAAGAGTGGATTTAATAAGGTTGACATTAGCTCTTTTGTGGAGTCTTATAGTAGAATAGCAACGAGGCAAATTAAGTATTAGTTTAAGGACTTTATTTTGACATATCTGTAATTTTTTAATGTGAGTCTCAGCACAATCGAACCACGCTGGTGCTCCATAAGTGAGGACTGGCTGAAATATACTTTTATAAGTTAATATTTTATTATGTACTCGTATGCTTAGACGAGACTTCCTATTGATAAACGGATACAGAATTTTAATTAATAGATTCGTTTTATGGATTGAGTTTGATATGTGACCTTGAAAAGTGAGTTTTTTATCAAGTATAATGCCAAGATATTTACAATTTTCGGACCATACGATATTGGTTGCATTAATATTGAGTGTGGTTTGTGGAAGAAAACATTGTTTTCTGCGTCGTGTGAACCAAATGGCCTGGCATTTTTCGGCATTAACTTTAATTTTCTACTTATTTAAGTAACTAAGAAGTTTATCAAGGGAACACTGTAAGTAGTTAAGTGCGTCTTGAACAAAAACACTTGATGCAAAAAGGGCAGTGTCGTCCGCGAACATGGCAATTTCAGTATTTTCAAGTCTAGGAAGATCGGATAAGAAAACGTTAAAGAGAATGGGACCCAAAACAGATCCTTGAGGAACGCCAAATGAAATATCAAATAAAGAAGATTTCGCAAGTCCAGTACTAACAAAAAACTTTCGGTTTTTCAAAAAATTCCTAATAATTTGGATAAGATATAGTGGAAAATTCAACAAAATTAGCTTAAAGATGAGTCCATCGTGCCAAACAGTGTCGAAGGCTTTTTCTATGTCTGGCAAAACTAGACCCGTCGAATTTTTAAAACAAGATTGTTTTGGACATATTTTTTAATTCTAAGGACTTGGTGGGAGGTGGAGTGGCCTGCTCTAAATCCGAATTGTTCAGTTGGATATATGCTTCTTTCATCAATATGTTGCAGGAGACGGTCCTTTAACACCTTTTCAAAAAGTTTACTAATATTGTTAGAAGACTTATAGGCCTATAACTTGATGGGCTATCTTTAGGTTTTTCAGCCTTGGCAATAGGTATAACCTTTGCTACTTTCCATTTTTCAGGAAAATAACAGTGTTTGATACAAACATTGAAGATAAAAGTTAAAAAAGTTATACCTTTTTTAGGCAGTGCTTTTAATAATTGGTTGCTAATTCCATCATCTCCAGGAGATTTCTTTATTTTCAGGTCCTTAAGCAAGCCTTTTACTAAACTGTTGTTAGGAATAAGTGTACTGGTTTTTTTGGAGAGTTTTGGGAGTTTTTCGCCAACAATATTTTCGGTTACGTTATCACTTACATGAGCGGACACTGAGTGATTGCGGTTGAAAGTTTGAGCGAAGATATTTGCCTTGTTCCCTAAGAGGAGGAATAGCTGAACCTTTCTTCTTAGATATTTTTGTTGCATTCCAAAAAGGTTTTGAACCCTTATCAAAACTCGATAGTAAGTTGTTCCACTTTTGATTACGAAACACTAAAATTTCATTTTGAATTTTACGATTTAGGATGTTAAAATTAGTTTTAAAAGAGTCTAATTTGTAACGAATCCACTTTCTCCTTTCAGTGTTTCGTAAACGGATCAAAGACAATATGTTACCCGGCAAAGGTTGAAGGTTTGAAATGGAACTAGGATTTCTGGTTTTTGGTATAGATATTTGAGCAGCGTTATTAATAGTTTGCTCAAACTTTTCAATAGCGCGGTCCACATCTTCAAGAGATTGAACATCTTCAATCGACAAGCTTCCGTTGTACATGTTGCTGGATATGTAGGATTGATATCTTACCCAGTTTGCAGCAGACAATTTGAAACGAACATGTGTATTGTTTAATAAACAGTTCGCTAATAACTCTGTGCACACAGGCAAATGGTTTGAGCTCAGAGCATGAATAGTTAAGGGTTGAGTGAAGCCCGCAGGGTTATTTGTGATAAATATGTCAAGCGTTGAAGGATTTTTTTGACGAGGAGCTCGGTATAGACATATGTTGGTGTAAGGGGATATCAAATTGAAAGCGACCTGTTATATGCAATAATATCGTGAAGTATATTTCCAAAACAGTTAGCTCTCAAGCAACCCCATAATTGGTGCCTACAATTAAAATCACCTCCTATAATGAAATTAGGCCTTGTCCTTATAATCTTCAGTATATCTCTTTTGAATTAAGTTTTTTGGGGAGAGTACGATAACTTAGGCGACAAAGTTTAATGACGGATTTGTATGGAACAGTTAAAAACAAGCATTTTTTACTATGGGAAGGGGGGGTCTATCTCCCCCCGTTTAGGCGGTAGGGGCAGTTAAAAAAAATATGTACATTAAATGGAAAAAAATAATTAAAAAATAACGGTAATACCCTCAAATAAGTGTTATACCTTTTTTTAAAGCCAACACTTTTGTCTATTAGCTTGCTTTTAAATCAAGTCAAAACTATGCATAGTTTTTGAAAAAAATTGTTTTAAAGTCAAAATTTGTGCAAAAAAAAGTTAAAAAAAAGGTTTAAAGTGTAATTTTTCAAAACTTTCAAATTATTTACTGTTTTTTTTTTTTTAGAATTCATTGCTCTTATTTGTTTTTTATCAAAAACTGAAAACTAGATGACTTTATGTCTTCTAGTTCTTGAGAAAATTGAAAATTACCAAAATAAATATTTTAATTAAATTACTTTTTCCTTGCTTAAGTATTAACGTAGTCTTATTTTGATAGTAATAATCGAATATGGATTAAGATACACCTAGGGTAAATTAATTTTTCTTAAATCCAACTTATTTAAATGCAAAAGAAACTTTGCATGCACCCCATCTTGCACCCTCCCCACCTTGCACACACTCCAACTTGCACCCACCCCAAATCCTATAGTGTGCCCAAGCAGGGGGGTTGCAGGGGGCAGCATGCCCCCCCTTACAGATGCCACTGTTGCATACACCCAAATTCGCGCACACCTTACTGTTGCATAAACCCAAACACGCATTACGCATACGCAAATACCATTATTATATTACTATCAAAATAAGACCACTCAAGCAAAAAAGAAGAATTAAATTAAAATAGTAGTTGTGGTTATTTTCAATTTTCTCAAAAACCAAAAGACATAAAATCATCTAGTTTTCAGTTTTTGATCAAACACAAATAAGAGCAATAAATTCTGAAATAAAAACAATGGTAGATAATCTTGAAGTATTGAAAAAGTTACACTTTAAACCTTTTTTTAACTTTTTTTACTCAAATTTTGAGTTTAAAATTAAATTTTTATTTTCAATTTTCTCAAAAACTAAAAGACATAAAATCATCTTGTTTTCAGTTTTTGATCAAAAACAAATAAGAGTAATTAATTCTGAAATAAAAACAATGGTAGATAATCTTGAAGTATTGAAAAAGTTACACTTTAAACCTTTTTTTAACTTTTTTTACTCAAATTTTGAGTTTAAAATTAAATTTTTCGAAAACTACGCATAGTTTTGACTTGATTTAAAAACTGGCTAATAGAGCAGAATGTTGGCTTTAAAAAAATGTATACAACTTAATTGTAAGTATCACCGTTATTTTTTAAGAATTTTGTTCCATTTTAAGTAATAATTTTTTTAAATTGCCCCTCCTGCCTAAACGGGGGGAGATAGACCCCCCTCCCATAGTAAAAAAATGCTTATTTTTAACTGTTCTAAAAAATTCTGTTATAATATCTTGTCGCCTAAGTTATCGTACTCTTGCCAGTTTTTTTCTCGTTACTAGCATTTCCACCAGGGAAATAAAGAGAAAAAATACTTAAATCTGTTGAGTCTTGGCGAGTGATATCTATACCAATAGCTTCCACAACCTCTAAACGAACAATTGGAAGCACCCTATGTCTCAGATTTTTATTAACTACTAGAGCGACGCCACCCCCTTTTGAATGTCGTCTATCAAGTCTATTGCATACATAATTTGGATTGGAAAAACTACTTTCGTTGGTCAACCATGTCTCCGTTAGTAAAGCAATGTCAAATTTATTATATTTCATAAAATTAAAAAATTAAATTTTTTTATTTTGAATGCTTGAAGCATTCCAAGTAATAATTTTTGGGTTTATGTTCGTCATATTGCATAAACATATTTCACTGCAAGAGTGGTAATAATAGTAAATTGCTCTTCTCTTCTTCGACAAGAGCGTAACTTAGACATAACATCTGTGAGAAGATTAGAAATTTCATCAAAAGAGAATAGAGAATTTTTATTTTTTCCAGTAACAATTTTTATTTTTTCCAGTAACAACATCAGAGCAAACACTGGCGGGATGCACATGGTTGGAGTTAGAGTTGAAACTCGTGCTTGCAGAAGATGATGACGTAGCGTCTTGGTGTTGGTGAGCAGTCTGACTCTTCTTAGTGGAGTGAGGCAGCTGGTTTAAGTAATTTTGTACAATTTTCAAAATAAAAAAAAAAAAAATCATGTTAGTTACCCAAATCGGAACTAGAATTATACAAAATAACAAACTTGCATGTCAAACAAATTTGTGTCGCACGAAAATAATGATAACTAATAAAAACAAAATAGAATGTCGAACGCCACAGCCGCCGCCGGTCGCAGCCATTAACACTTGTTTAAGAGTGTGATGCATTTTGCTTCATGACATTCACATTTTACAAGACTACACTCGCTTATATCGGGTGATTTTTTTGAGGTTAGGATTTTCATGCATTAGTATTTGACAGATCACGCGGGATCTCAGACATGGTGTCAAAGAGAAAGATGCTCAGTATGCTTTGACATTTCATCATGAATAGACTTACTAACGAGCAACGCTTGCAAATCATTGAATTTTATTACCAAAATCAGTGTTCGGTTCGAAATGTGTTTCGCGCTTTACGCAAATTTTATGCGTTTTTTTTTTAAAAAAAGTTCTCAAGCTCTTAAAAAATCACCCATTATGTATTTATTGTCCTCCATTGAAAAGAGGACATTGTTTAATATAATGGGTGATTTTTTAAGAGCTTGAGAACTTTTTTTTCAAAAAAAAACGCATAAAATTTGCGTAAAGCGCGAAACACATTTCGAACCGAACACTGATTTTGGTAATAAAATTCAATGATTTGCAAGCGTTGCTCGTTAGTAAGTCTATTCATGATGAAATGTCAAAGCATACTGAGCATCTTTCTCTATGACACCATGTCTGAAATCCCGCGTGATCTGTCAAATACTAATGCATGAAAATCCTAACCTCAAAAAAATCACCCGATAGATGGCATATTATTAACAGATACTCAAGATGCTTAAATTATAAAATACACAGTGAGACCAGATTAAATTGATAGAAACAACAAACATTTTTTAAACTTACTTTTTTTAATTCATTGGCGTTTTAATTGTTTCACAATGTTTGATTTTTTCCGGTATTAAATATTGATGTTGACCTTTATACTAGTACATTATAGATTTATTGGGCCAGTTAAAACTATCCTTGGTTTTCATCATTGAAACCAATTATTGTAATTTTTTTCACAGTTTGGTTATATCTACGAGAATCATTGAAAATTTCTGTCATTGGAAAAAATGTCCTGAAATTAAAACTGACAGGTGGAAGTGGGAATACAAAGAAAATGGAACACTTTCAGTGGAACGAGTTTTTGTTCCAAATTATGAACTGTAGAATCGGCTGTTCTTTGAAAAAGATTTCTATTTTTTTAGTAATAAAATCTAACTCATCAGCTTCGTTTTGACACCAAACATAATAAATTTGACTCTCTTAATCGCTTTTAAATATCGAAGCAAAATTTTCAATGATGAATACTAATAATAGCAGGGTTAGTAAGGTCATATTAAATCCTTGATTAACAGGTCAAATTAGCTTTTAACCAACTTTTGTATCAAGGAATCTATAAATTTAAGCATCTTGCACATGAGCTATGAACTACGATCTGCGAACTGTGGATGTTCGCATATTATTTTGACTTTTCTTTCACATGAGCTTTATTTCTATTCGCAAACAGCAACGAATTGTCAACCCTTTCCTCCATATTTTCCTCAGCCATGATCTTTCATGAGTTTGACAATTCGTAGCAACCACACTGCAATTCGTTACTAACAAATTGTTTTTACAAAATTGTCTTGTTTAAGAGAACAAAATGCAAATTTTATCATCCTAACATTATTGTCAATTGGTTTCTTATAATTTAAATGTGTCTTTGTTTGGAATTGACTTTTTGAAATATGTAAAATCACGTTTGTTCGTCCATTCGTTCATTCGTTGTTCGCTCTCATGTGCAAGGCACTTTAACCGTAATGGATTTAGCTAATCAGCCAATTTTTATTGACATTCACCTTTGAACCTCTGCAAAAGTTGTTAAGAACTAAACCTAATATGTTTAAACTGGTCCCTTAATCCTTAAGGAAAGACTTTAAAAACGACTTTATGCAATGGATATTTGTAATAACTTTGACTTGTCTAGCCAACTTTACCCAAACTGCAAAAATTTAGATTTGAGAAGTTGACATTACATAATACGTACATATATACAACCTGTAGTTACCCTGTCAAATAGTTAAAACGTGTAGGTTCAAAAATAAATGCGAGACGAAGTAGAAGTCAGCATCTGGAAACTTTTTTTATTTGACATCTTCTTGAAAACGGCAGACACTTTGACGACTTCCTTTCTGAAGACCTTTGCATTGCATTAAAATACAAAAAAGCACAAACAAACTTCTTTCTATACACATGGCTTTAATTTGTGGTAAGATCATTCGTGGAAACAAGAATCTCATGAGTCTTATATTTTATGTCGTATTTATATTTATGTATGTATGTAGCTCTTAGCCCAGTTCCAATTCCCAGGTAATTTGATTTTTTTTTCTTTTTCGTTCCTTAGAGAACGAAAGTGCATCCACCTACGATCGTCGCGTCGTTGTGCGGACAATAGCAGACAACGATCGATGTTTGAAAAGGAAATGATAATGTCTGTTACCACCGCCGGCCGCCGACGACAAACGCCGCGCGCGCCGCCGCCACAACTTTTGCTTTCTTTGGATGGGAGATTATTTTCTATATAGTGGAATTCAGTTGTATGATAGCAGGCTGCGCGAAGCGGAGATGACGTGACGTGTCGCGGCACTGTGGCGCTGTGGCGTTGTTGTGAGTTGTGATGTCAAGGCAGGAGGTTGTGGGAATAAAAAGAATTGTTGACTAGGGGGGCTTTTGGGAAAATTACTCTCTCACATTATTTTTTCTTAAATAATTTAGTTTACCTTGGCCTTGAACATCACACTTTATGTTATAGTGTCTGTTGGTTTAAGTTATCTCATGTCAGCTTAAAATGTATACATCTTGATGGTTAGTAATTTACATAATTTGTTTTTTTTTTTTCAATAGTTGTTGCTTTGTATATGAAAACTATAGTACTCTCATGGGCAGAAATTTTTTGCGCGACCGGATGCCGTCGTTGGCGGTAGTATCGAAGTATGGAGACATCTCGGGAGCGAGAGAAAAATATTATTTCCATTCCCATAAGCAGCCAGCAGAATAAGGGAGACATTTAATTTTGCAGCCAAAAAGTCAACACAATTTCCTTCATTATATTTGAGTATATCCTTGTATATGTTTTCATATACAAAGCTTCCATATGAAGGTCGATGAATTTGTTTTTGTTTTTTCTTTATATCGGGTGATTTTTTTGAGGTTAGGATTTTCATGCATTAGTATTTGACAGATCACGCGGGATTTCAGACATGGTGTCAAAGAGAAAGATGCTCAGTATGCTTTGACATTTCATCATGAATAGACTTACTAACGAGCAACGCTTGCAAATCATTGAATTTTATTACCAAAATCAGTGTTCGGTTCGAAATGTGTTTCGCGCTTTTTTATCGACAAATTTTGTTCAGCGATGAGGCTCATTTCTGGTTGAATGGCTACGTAAATAAGCAAAATTGCCGCATTTGAAGTGAAGAGCAACCAGAAGCCGTTCAAGAACTGCCCATGCATCCCGAAAAATGCACTGTTTGGTGTGGTTTGTACGCTGGTGGAATCATTGGACCGTATTTTTTCAAAGATGCTGTTGGACGCAACGTTAAGGTGAATGGCGATCGCTATCGTTCAATGCTAACAAACTTTTTGTTGCCAAAAATGGAAGAACTGAACTTGGTTGACATGTGGTTTCAACAAGATGGCGCTACATGCCACACAGCTCGCGATTCTATGGCCATTTTGAGGGAAAACTTCGGAGAACAATTCATCTCAAGGAATGGACCGGTAAGTTGGCCACCAAGATCATGCGATTTGACGCCTTTAGACTATTTTTTGTGGGGCTACGTCAAGTCTAAAGTCTACACAAATAAGCCAGCAACTATTACAGCTTTGGAAGACAACATTTCCGAAGAAATTCGGGCTATTCCGGCCGAAATGCTCGAAAAAGTTACCCAAAATTGGACTTTCCGAATGGACCACCTAAGACGCAGCCGCGGTCAACATTTAAATGAAATTATCTTCAAAAAGTAAATGTCATGGACCAATCTAACGTTTCAAATAAAGAATCGATGAGATTTTGCAAATTTTATGCGTTTTTTTTTAAAAAAAAGTTCTCAAGCTCTTAAAAAATTTTGGGCGATTTAACATTTTTCATTTTTGGGCGATTTAGCATAATGTCAAATCGCTCAAAAAATATAAATAATTTTGGGCGATTTAGCATTATTTTTGGGCGATTTGACACTTTCGTTAAAATGGGATAAAAATTATGTTCAAGAAGAATTGTAACAGTTACATTAACGGGCACATCGGAATGTTGGTTCTTCTCCACATGAATGAGTTATGATTAGAGAAATATTTGCCATTGCCTGATAAGACAGTGTAAAAACACTACTCGAAGTGGTAACAAGTTGGTGAATTATCCTCGTAAAATAATGTTTTTTTTTTGCATTTCCTCGAAATGAGAAGTTTTGGATACGAAAGGTATATAAATGAATATAAATTTACTTAAATAATCATGTTTGTGAATGTTTGTGAAAGGTAATACTATGAAACCACCGCGGGGAGGGGGGCGGCGCGACGCGGTTTGAGGTCGGGTGGCAGCGCGAGGCGTTTTGCGGTCGGGTGGCGGCGCGTCGCCCGTCCGCGTCGCCCGTCCGCGACACGCCGCGCACGCGCCCCGTTTTGCCCTTGCGCATAAGCATACAACAAAAACTAAGTCCAAACGATAAGAAAACACATTTAATTACTTCATTTCCGTTCAAAGTGTTTTTTTTTCCATTACTTACTTTTAGATCGGGCCACTACAGTTCTCAGTTTTTAAAAAGCTAACAAGGACAACATCCGATATTGAAGGCTACAATAGTATACTTGGACGAATGTTGACCAAAAAGGGCAATTTCTTTAAATTTGTTAAAGTCCTTCAAGAAGAGGAATTTATGAAAAGCCGTTATTTCTCTATGCTTATAGAAAGTGGTGGCACTACTGGTACCAAATCAAGGAAAAAAATCGATATAGAGAGAAACAAAAATATAATGGAGGCTTCTGCGCTTCTTGAAAACGGTGCCATTAATATAATGAGATTTTTAGATCGAATGGTTTATGTTAAAAATAACATTTGTACTGGTATGGAACCTTACGAAGATATGTTTGAAGAATATCCTGTTGGAAGTAGTGAAGATGAGGGAGAAGAAGCAGATGATAAAGAAAAAGAAGAAGGGACGAAGGAAGCTATGAATGTATACATAATCTGTTACGTTTTGAAACCTAACATTGGTAATACTCGTACATGTAAATACATACATATCTGTATGCAGACATACATATATGTATAAAGAAAAAAATAAAATAGGAACTGACACAAATAGGTACTGAACAAATTTGTTTTTTTTATATTTTGGTCTAATTGCAATAAATATTTTGGGCGATTTGTTAAAAGAACCCTAAATGTTAGTATTTTTGGATTGCGACAAAACGCCCATTTCTACTTTGGGCGATTTGGCATTTTTCTTTTTTGGGCGATTTGTCATAGTGTCAAATCGCCAAAGAATTTTGGGCGATGCGACATTTTTCAGATTTGGGCGATTTGGTTTTGGGCGATTTGACACAGGGCCAACTAAAATTGCCAAAACACCAAATCGCCCAAAATTATTTTTTTGGGCATTTTGACATTATGTCAAATCGCCCAAAAAATTGAAATGTCAAATCGCCCAAAAAAGTTTTTGGGTGATTTGACATTTTTTCGCTTTTTTGCATTTTGGGCGATTCGGTTTTGGGCGATTTGACACCCAACCAATACAGCCTAGTCGAAGTGCATATAACTCTCCGGTATAGGTTGTAGATAAGAAAGGTGTAAACGAGGACGGTACAAAGAAACATAGATTAGTAATAGATTACAAAAAACTTAATTCATTTACTAAAACAGATAAATATCCTATGGCAGAAACATCAGTTATCTTAGCAAATTTAGGTAAAGCTAAATATTTCACCACTCTTGATTTACAGAGCGGGTTCCATCAGATAAAGTTAAAAGAGAGCGATAGGGAAAAAACCGCTTTTAGTGTTAACAATGGGAAATACGAGTTCCTTCGAATGCCGTTTGGACTCAAAAATGCGCCGTCAATTTTCCAGAGAGCTATGGATGACATCCTCCGCGAATACATAGGGAAATTTTGTCATGTTTATATTGACGACGTCATTATATATTCAGAGACGGAGGAAGAACATCTCGAACACACCGAGACAATAACGAAGGCCTTAAGCACAGCGAACATGAGAATATCGAGTGAAAAATCGAAATACTTCATGAAAGAAGTAGAATTTCTCGGGTACATCGTATCATTTAATTGCATAAAAATGAACCCAATAAAAACTCGATGCATAGAGGAATTTCCGCAACCAGAGAGTATCTCAGGAAAGAGAATGGTAGAACTGGCCAAAAAAGTAGCAAAAAAGTCACAATAGAGTTTGATAAGGAGGCCATTAAAGCATTTAAAATATTGAAGGACAAACTCTGCGAACAAGTTACGCTCAACCAACCTGACTTTAGCAAAAGATTTGAACTAACCACAGACGCCAGCAACTCAACCATAGGTGCAGTGCTTAGTCAAAATAATAAGCCGAACGTTAAGTAAAACCGAGGAAAATTACGCGACAAACGAGAAGGAACTCCTTGCCATAATTTGGGCATTGAAGAACCTTCGAAATTATCTTTATGGTGTGAGTGGTATCCGCATATATACAGATCACCAACCTTTAACATTTGCCATAGGCGATAAGAACCCTAATGCAAAAATAAAACGTTGGCGCGCTTTCATAGAAGAATACGCTCCAGAAATTATATACAAACCAGGTAGGGAAAATGTTGTAGCTGATGCCCTTAGTAGACAAGAACTAAATATGATGAACGAAGATGAATCAGAGATAGGAACTGTTTATAGCGCAGAGAGTAGTCCTGTGTCAGAAATAAAAAGAGTGAACCAAAGAATTAATAATTTTAAAATTCAATTAATCACGAAAGAATCACTCAACAACATAATTTCAAAGGAAATACACACAAATTACTGGAGATATACGGTACTTTTTAAAGATTTAGAGATCGTAAGTAAAATTAAAACAATATTAAAGGCAGGTTCGACAGTAGGAATTTACAGCACTGAAGAGACATTCTTCAAGATTAAAGACAAACTTCTGGAGGAATTCCCAACAATTAAATTTTTACTTTGCAACCAAATAGTTGAAGACGTAACAGATAAGGAAGAACAATAAGGTATCGTCACTGCCGAACACAATCGAGCTCATAGACAGGCTAAAGAAGTGTATAAGCAAATCGTTAACATATATTATTGGCCAAATGCATTCAAGCAAATTCTTTCATAAAACGCTACATGTGAAGTTTGTAAAAAGAACAAGTACGATAGACATCCGAATAAGCAACCAATTGGAGAGCCTCCAATTCCTGAAGAAGGGGGAGAGCGCATTCACGCAGATATATACTACTGCGAAAACTCGTCCTTTCTTACAATGACAGACCCATTTTCAAAATATCTCGTTACAACCCAAGTAAAGTCAAAGACGGAAGCAAAAGACAGAATGATAGAACTACTACCGCTTTTTGGTAACGTCAAAATGTTGATAACCGATAACGAAGCAGCATTTTGTTCACCTTCTGCAAAATGTGCGTACAACCTTCTTAATATCACTCATAAAACTACACCACCAGCCCACTCAAAGAGCAACGGTACAATAGAGAGAATTCACTCAACTCTAACAGAACTTATTAGAATAGTTAAAGAAACTACACATATTACAGACATTAAAGAAATAATGACTTTAGCTACAAAAAAATATAACGAAACAATTCACACGGTGACAGACAAGCGACCGACAGATATATTTCATAATTATATAGACAACAACGACACCAAAGTAAAAATTCAAAAACACCAACAGAAAAAGATAGGATATTTTAACAAGAATAGGAAAAATAAAGTATATAAAGTAGGCGAAACAATTTTTATAAACAATGGACAGAGAAGAAGTAAGAATAAACCTTTATTCCAAAAAAAGAAAATTAAGAAAGACTTAGGGAATTTAGTAATAGATTCAAATAATCGGAAAATCCATAAGGATAATATTAGAAATTAAAATTACAAGAATTGATAAAATCAAATAACAAACAAAAAAATAAAAATACACGTCTATTTAATAAGTTAGACAGTATAAATAAAGATATTGGCAGTAAAGGAATTATTGATATCAAAATAATAAAATTTATCATTATAGAATTAAGAGAAATAATAAATACAATTAATTGAAGCAAATCAAACATATTGAACACACTTTTGTTAAATGTTAATGAAATCCAAACTATTATGGAAAAGGAAAAAGAAAAAGTAAACATAAACATTATTGTACTGTTTGTCAAATACCCCAAAGTAAAAGGGTTAGGTACCCATTATATAACTAGAAGTAATAATGTAAATGGTGGAAAAATTGTTATACTAAAAGAAATTGTTAAATATAAGAAAAAATTTTATAAATCAAAATGTAAAAAAGAACTCAACCACGATTATTGCAAAATTATAAAAGAAACAAGTTGCTTAACAGACCTTTTAAATAAATATAAGGCTAAATGTACGAAAATAAAAGAAAGAAACCTACCTATAGAAATAATTAACGAAGGAAATATTGTACTAACAGGAAACCATATTGTAAATGAAATAGAACTATCAGGAATTAATTTGGTTCAATTCGAAAATAATGTATCTATTGATGGAAAACTGTATGTTAATTCAAAAAATCAAATATTTCAACACATTAAAGAAACTAAAGTATCACAGATTCATGTTCTCGAATACATTGCTTCGCAAGACGAAAACCTTATGTATACAAATATAGATTACATAGAACCTTTGTTATCCGATATTAAGGAACATCCCGTGCTGTGGGGAATATGTATTAAATTTTTAATCATATTAATTATCTACTCTGCTTATAGAATTTATTTAATAATACGAGTTTATCAAGCGATCGAACCTGAACAACAAGCCACTATTGAGATGGAAGAATTGGTAGACAGTTCAAGATCAAGAGTTCAAGAACTGTTAAATGAAAGATTGGGACAATCTTCTTCCGACCAAAGCTAGAGTTAACACATGGTAACCAGACGGGACAAACAGGAATGATAAGAGAGGTTTCCGACCGTCATAAAACATTGACGAACTAGAAAAAACAAAGATAAACTATCTGACCGTCGTAAAACTAAAATATTTACGACAAAAGCCGCCAACAGATAAGAAGGATGTTTTATTACCGACGCTCCCGATAACGACCACAAAGCGAACCATCGAGGAGATGCAACTGATCGAGGATAGGCAGTCCGATTCCAACCCCGCAACCATAAAGATCAATAATTATAAACTAGTATAAGTTGAAATTTAAATAAAATATATTTTTTATCAAAACGATCTGGTTGAAAGTTTTAATTTGGTATAGACCACGAAAACAGAAGAAAAAACTCCAGTATTGTGATTTTGTTTTTAGTTTTTTAGTTTTTTAGTTTTAGTTTCATCAAATAGATTACAATTAATCTCTTAGACTATTATAAAAGTACATAATTTAATTGTTGGTGGGAACTATGTATTTAATACACATACAACTATTACAAATAGAATGTTCCATTCTCTTACATTAAATAAAGCATATTTAATTACAATTAGGAAAAAATTGTTCAAATATTATTTGGTTTGAACATGTCTCTTGAACAATTAGAATAAAAATCAACCCTGCTACAAATTAAATTAGCCTTCCTGATACAACGGGAAATAGGTTCATTTCGACCATAATTGCTACGATGAAACTGTTCATAAATAAGAAATCGACAACTTGTTGTTCTTGGTGGAGCATTTCCTCCAGTTACTAATGATAGTAACGGGGGACAATTAATATGATACGTTATGATGTCTCTAATAAACATCACTGAAAAGTATACTCTACGATCTTGAAGAGATTGTATAAAACCAAGCATTTGATTAGCTTTATTAATTATATAGTCGTAGTGAGGTAAAAATGACAAATTGGTATCTAAGATAACTCCTAGGTCTTTTTTTTCTCACTCTTTCTAGTTTTATGTGTTTGATGTTATAATCAAACAAAATTGAGTTGTAATTCCTGAAACACGACAAGACTTGGCATTTAGAAATATTAAGAAGAAGGTGATTCCGTTGGCACCAATCATCTAATCTTGCTAGATCCTTCAAAAGGAGCGAACAATCAGATTCACTGCTTATATTACGATAAAGTTTTAGGTCATCCGCAAAAAGAAGGCAATTCGAATCATTAAATACATTAGGTATGTTATTTACCTTCTTCCTGTAGTGAGGCAGTTGTGAAGAACGGCTCCTCTACTACCACAGAGAGTAAACCTCTCAACTCTTCTACACCGCGAGTCGGAGGTAGTAGGGCTATGGTGCCAGGTCCTTCTACCTCCAAAGCAAATAATCCTAAAGAAGGTCCTGGGGGAGATGGGCGTAAGCTCAGACCCTCCAAGGCCTACTACAGGGACATGCGTAATGCTAAGAGGATTCTCCAGACGTTTGGTGAACAACTAGGCGCTGGAGGAAACTCTCAGCATGACGCCAAGATAAAATGGGCCAAGAATTTCCTGGCCAAAAATAATTTGAAGACCAGCCAAGACTCAACGTCGAAGCGACAAAGGTCTATGGAAGGTAGTGTTTCACTACCTAAACGCCCCAAAGTGCTAAACACCAGCACTTCTCTTGACCCTCGCAAGGCAAAAATGTCCTTCAGTGACGTTCTGAAGGACAAAATGGTAGTCGCGATTATCGACAGAAGTGATGTAGATGGCACGATCTCTGCCGAGAACTGGACATTGGCCAAAGGACAGCTGGCCTTCAGTTTTGTCGAGATCATGTCAGAACGCTTCTTGAAAACGGTGCCATTAATATAATGAGATTTTTAGATCGAATGGTTTATGTTAAAAATAACATTTGTACTGGTATGGAACCTTACGAAGATATGTTTGAAGAATATCCTGTTGGAAGTAGTGAAGATGAGGGAGAAGAAGCAGATGATAAAGAAAAAGAAGAAGGGACGAAGGAAGCTATGAATGTATACATAATCTGTTACGTTTTGAAACCTAACATTGGTAATACTCGTACATGTAAATACATACATATCTGTATGCAGACATACATATATGTATAAAGAAAAAAATAAAATAGGAACTGACACAAATAGGTACTGAAAAAATTTGTTTTTTTTATATTTTGGTCTAATTGCAATAAATATTTTGGGCGATTTGTTAAAAGAACCCTAAATGTTAGTATTTTTGGATTGCGACAAAACGCCCATTTCTACTTTGGGCGATTTGGCATTTTTCTTTTTTGGGCGATTTGTCATAGTGTCAAATCGCCAAAGAATTTTGGGCGATGCGACATTTTTCAGATTTGGGCGATTTGGTTTTGGGCGATTTGACACAGGGCCAACTAAAATTGCCGAAACACCAAATCGCCCAAAATTATTTTTTTGGGCATTTTGACATTATGTCAAATCGCCCAAAAAATTGAAATGTCAAATCGCCCAAAAAAGTTTTTGGGTGATTTGACATTTTTTCGCTTTTTTGCATTTTGGGCGATTCGGTTTTGGGCGATTTGACACCCAACCAATACAGCCTAGTCGAAGTGCATATAACTCTCCGGTATAGGTTGTAGATAAGAAAGGTGTAAACGAGGACGGTACAAAGAAACATAGATTAGTAATAGATTACAAAAAACTTAATTCATTTACTAAAACAGATAAATATCCTATGGCAGAAACATCAGTTATCTTAGCAAATTTAGGTAAAGCTAAATATTTCACCACTCTTGATTTACAGAGCGGGTTCCATCAGATAAAGTTAAAAGAGAGCGATAGGGAAAAAACCGCTTTTAGTGTTAACAATGGGAAATACGAGTTCCTTCGAATGCCGTTTGGACTCAAAAATGCGCCGTCAATTTTCCAGAGAGCTATGGATGACATCCTCCGCGAATACATAGGGAAATTTTGTCATGTTTATATTGACGACGTCATTATATATTCAGAGACGGAGGAAGAACATCTCGAACACATCGAGACAATAACGAAGGCCTTAAGCACAGCGAACATGAGAATATCGAGTGAAAAATCGAAATACTTCATGAAAGAAGTAGAATTTCTTGGGTACATCGTATCATTTAATTGCATAAAAATGAACCCAATAAAAACTCGATGCATAGAGGAATTTCCGCAACCAGAGAGTATCTCAGGAAAGAGAATGGTAGAACTGGCCAAAAAAGTAGCAAAAAAGTCACAATAGAGTTTGATAAGGAGGCCATTAAAGCATTTAAAATATTGAAGGACAAACTCTGCGAACAAGTTACGCTCAACCAACCTGACTTTAGCAAAAGATTTGAACTAACCACAGACGCCAGCAACTCAACCATAGGTGCAGTGCTTAGTCAAAATAATAAGCCGAACGTTAAGTAAAACCGAGGAAAATTACGCGACAAACGAGAAGGAACTCCTTGCCATAATTTGGGCATTGAAGAACCTTCGAAATTATCTTTATGGTGTGAGTGGTATCCGCATATATACAGATCACCAACCTTTAACATATGCCATAGGCGATAAGAACCCTAATGCAAAAATAAAACGTTGGCGCGCTTTCATAGAAGAATACGCTCCAGAAATTATATACAAACCAGGTAGGGAAAATGTTGTAGCTGATGCCCTTAGTAGACAAGAACTAAATATGATGAACGAAGATGAATCAGAGATAGGAACTGTTTATAGCGCAGAGAGTAGTCCTGTGTCAGAAATAAAAAGAGTGAACCAAAGAATTAATAATTTTAAAATTCAATTAATCATGAAAGAATCACTCAACAACAACATAATTTCAAAGGAAATACACACAAATTACTGGAGATATACGGTACTTTTTAAAGATTTAGAGATCGTAAGTAAAATTAAAACAATATTAAAGGCAGGTTCGACAGTAGGAATTTACAGCACCGAAGAGACATTCTTCAAGATTAAAGACAAACTTCTGGAGGAATTCCCAACAATTAAATTTTTACTTTGCAACCAAATAGTTGAAGACGTAACAGATAAGGAAGAACAATAAGGTATCGTCACTGCCGAACACAATCGAGCTCATAGACAGGCTAAAGAAGTGTATAAGCAAATCGTTAACAGATATTATTGGCCAAATGCATTCAAGCAAATTCTTTCATAAAACGCTACATGTGAAGTTTGTAAAAAGAACAAGTACGATAGACATCCGAATAAGCAACCAATTGGAGAGCCTCCAATTCCTGAAGAAGGGGGAGAGCGCATTCACGCAGATATATACTACTGCGAAAACTCGTCCTTTCTTACAATGACAGACCCATTTTCAAAATATCTCGTTACAACCCAAGTAAAGTCAAAGACGGAAGCAAAAGACAGAATGATAGAACTACTACCGCTTTTTGGTAACGTCAAAATGTTGATAACCGATAACGAAGCAGCATTTTGTTCACCTTCTGCAAAATGTGCGTACAACCTTCTTAACATCACTCATAAAACTACACCACCAGCCCACTCAAAGAGCAACGGTACAATAGAGAGAATTCACTCAACTCTAACAAAACTTATTAGAATAGTTAAAGAAACTACACATATTACAGACATTAAAGAAATAATGACTTTAGCTACAAAAAAATATAACGAAACAATTCACACGGTGACAGACAAGCGACCGAAAGATATATTTCATAATTATATAGACAACAACGACACCAAAGTAAAAATTCAAAAACACCAACAGAAAATGATAGGATATTTTAACAAGAATAGGAAAAATAAAGTATATAAAGTAGGCGAAACAATTTTTATAAACAATGGACAGAGAAGAAGTAAGAATAAACCTTTATTCCAAAAAAAGAAAATTAAGAAAGACTTAGGGAATTTAGTGATAGATTCAAATAATCGGAAAATCCATAAGGATAATATTAGAAATTAAAATTACAAGAATTGATAAAATCAAATAACAAACAAAAAAATAAAAATACACGTCTATTTAATAAGTTAGACAGTATAAATAAAGATATTGGCAGTAAGGGAATTATTGATATCAAAATAATAAAATTTATCATTATAGAATTAAGAGAAATAATAAATACAATTAATTGAAGCAAATCAAACATATTGAACACACTTTTGTTAAATGTTAATGAAATCCAAACTATTATGGAAAAGGAAAAAGAAAAAGTAAACATAAACATTATTGTACTGTTTGTCAAATACCCCAAAGTAAAAGGGTTAGGTACCCATTATATAACTAGAAGTAATAATGTAAATGGTGGAAAAATTGTTATACTAAAAGAAATTGTTAAATATAAGAAAAAATTTTATAAATCAAAATGTAAAAAAGAACTCAACCACGATTATTGCAAAATTATAAAAGAAACAAGTTGCTTAACGGACCTTTTAAATAAATATAAGGCTAAATGTACGAAAATAAAAGAAAGAAACCTACCTATAGAAATAATTAACGAAGGAAATATTGTACTAACAGGAAACCATATTGTAAATGAAATAGAACTATCAGGAATTAATTTGGTTCAATTCGAAAATAATGTATCTATTGATGGAAAACTGTATGTTAATTCAAAAAATCAAATATTTCAACACATTAAAGAAACTAAAGTATCACAGATTCATGTTCTCGAATACATTGCTTCGCAAGACGAAAACCTTATGTATACAAATATAGATTACATAGAACCTTTGTTATCCGATATTAAGGAACATCCCGTGCTGTGGGGAATATGTATTAAATTTTTAATCATATTAATTATCTACTCTGCTTATATTGGGTGATTTTTTAAGAGCTTGAGAACTTTTTTAAAAAAAAAAAAACGCATAAAATTTGCAAAATCTCATCGATTCTTTATTTGAAACGTTAGATTGGTCCATGACATTTACTTTTTGAAGATAATTTCATTTAAATGTTGACCGCGGCTGCGTCTTAGGTGGTCCATTCGGAAAGTCCAATTTTGGGTAACTTTTTCGAGCATTTCGGCCGGAATTGCCCGAATTTCTTCGGAAATGTTGTCTTCCAAAGCTGGAATAGTTGCTGGCTTATTTGTGTAGACTTTAGACTTGACGTAGCCCCACAAAAAATAGTCTAAAGGCGTCAAATCGCATGATCTTGGTGGCCAACTTACCGGTCCATTCCTTGAGATGAATTGTTCTCCGAAGTTTTCCCTCAAAATGGCCATAGAATCGCGAGCTGTGTGGCATGTAGCGCCATCTTGTTGAAACCACATGTCAACCAAGTTCAGTTCTTCCATTTTTGGCAACAAAAAGTTTGTTAGCATTGAACGATAGCGATCGCCATTCACCTTAACGTTGCGTCCAACAGCATCTTTGAAAAAATACGGTCCAATGATTCCACCAGCGTACAAACCACACCAAACAGTGCATTTTTCGGGATGCATGGGCAGTTCTTGAACGGCTTCTGGTTGCTCTTCACTTCAAATGCGGCAATTTTGCTTATTTACGTAGCCATTCAACCAGAAATGAGCCTCATCGCTGAACAAAATTTGTCGATAAAAAAGCGCGAAACACATTTCGAACCGAACACTGATTTTGGTAATAAAATTCAATGATTTGCAAGCGTTGCTCGTTAGTAAGTCTATTCATGATGAAATGTCAAAGCATACTGAGCATCTTTCTCTTTGACACCATGTCTGAAATCCCGCGTGATCTGTCAAATACTAATGCATGAAAATCCTAACCTCAAAAAAATCACCCGATAGAATTTATTTAATAATACGAGTTTATCAAGCGATCGAACCTGAACAACAAGCCACTATTGAGATGGAAGAATTCGTAGACAGTTCAAGATCAAGAGTTCAAGAACTGTTAAATGAAAGATTGGGACAATCTTCTTCCGACCAAAGCTAGAGTTAACACATGGTAACCAGACGGGACAAACAGGAATGATAAGAGAGGTTTCCGACCGTCATAAAACATTGACGAACTAGAAAAAACAAAGATAAACTATCTGACCGTCGTAAAACTAAAATATTTACGACCCAAGCCGCCAACAGATAAGAAGGATGTTTTATTACCGACGCTCCCGATAACGACCACAAAGCGAACCATCGAGGAGATGCAACTGATCGAAGATAGGCAGTCCGATTCCAACCCCGCAACCATAAAGATCAATAATTATAAACTAGTATAAGTTGAAATTTAAATAAAATATATTTTTTATCAAAACGATCTGGTTGAAAGTTTTAATTTGGTATAGACCACGAAAACAGAAGAAAAAACTCCAGTATTGTGATTTTGTTTTTAGTTTTTTAGTTTTAGTTTCATCAAATAGATTACAATTAATCTCTTAGACTATTATAAAAGTACATAATTTAATTGTTGGTGGGAACTATGTATTTAATACACATACAACTATTACAAATAGAATGTTCCATTCTCTTACATTAAATAAAGCATATTTAATTACAATTAGGAAAAAATTGTTCAAATATTATTTGGTTTGAACATGTCTCTTGAACAATTAGAATAAAAATCAACCCTGCTACAAATTAAATTAGCCTTCCTGATACAACGGGAAATAGGTTCATTTCGACCATAATTGCTACGATGAAACTGTTCATAAATAAGAAATCGACAACTTGTTGTTCTTGGTGGAGCATTTCCTCCAGTTACTAATGATAGTAACGGGGGACAATTAATATGATACGTTATGATGTCTCTAATAAACATCACTGAAAAGTATACTCTACGATCTTGAAGAGATTGTATAAAACCAAGCATTTGATTAGCTTTATTAATCATATAGTCGTAGTGAGGTAAAAATGACAAATTGGTATCTAAGATAACTCCTAGGTCTTTTTTTTTCTCACTCTTTCTAGTTTTATGTGTTTGATGTTATAATCAAACAAAATTGAGTTGTAATTCCTGAAACACGACAAGACTTGGCATTTAGAAATATTAAGAAGAAGGTGATTCCGTTGGCACCAATCATCTAATCTTGCTAGATCCTTCAAAAGGAGCGAACAATCAGATTCACTGCTTATATTACGATAAAGTTTTAGGTCATCCGCAAAAAGAAGGCAATTCGAATCATTAAATACATTAGGTATGTTATTTACCTTCTTCCTGTAGTGAGGCAGTTGTGAAGAACGGCTCCTCTACTACCACAGAGAGTAAACCTCTCAACTCTTCTACACCGCGAGTCGGAGGTAGTAGGGCTATGGTGCCAGGTCCTTCTACCTCCAAAGCAAATAATCCCAATGAAGGTCCTGGGGGAGATGGGCGTAAGCTCAGACCCTCCAAGGCCTACTACAGGGACATGCGTAATGCTAAGAGGATTCTCCAGACGTTTGGTGAACAACTAGGCGCTGGAGGAAACTCTCAGCATGACGCCAAGATAAAATGGGCCAAGAATTTCCTGGCCAAAAATAATTTGAAGACCAGCCAAGACTCAACGTCGAAGCGACAAAGGTCTATGGAAGGTAGTGTTTCACTACCTAAACGCCCCAAAGTGCTAAACACCAGCACTTCTCTTGACCCTCGCAAGGCAAAAATGTCCTTCAGTGACGTTCTGAAGGACAAAATGGTAGTCGCGATTATCGACAGAAGTGATGTAGATGGCACGATCTCTGCCGAGAACTGGACATTGGCCAAAGGACAGCTGGCCTTCAGTTTTGTCGAGATCATGTCTGACAATCCGGGACTACCGCCCATCACAAAAGATGGCGGTTGGCATCAGGGACACATCAAGTTGATGGTCTGTGATGATCAGAGGTCGTGCGACCTACTGACGCTGGCGGTCAGCCGACTTGGAGAGGTCTGGCCTGGTGCTAAGCTGGAGGTTGTAGCAAAGGAGGATATTCCTTGCAGACCAAGAGCTCGCATCACGGTTCCGGCCATATTCAAGGAAGCAGACCACGTATTGAAGGTAATCCGGCTCTCCAATCCAACCCTTCCTACTCACAACTGGAAGGTTGTGAAATTGGAGGATCCAAAGGGACCCTACAAGGGTGCAATTGTAATCATCAATGCAGAGTCCCTTTCTCCTCTGGCGCAATCAAAAGGTGTGATTAGGTTCGGGTTCGATGAAATTACGCTGAGGGTCTACAAAAAAGATGGGGTCGAGGCACAAACCCTTCCCCCTCCCCCACCCAATACGGAAACTGCTGCTGAGGAACCTGGTGCATCGGTCACACTTCCTTCATTGGAAGACGATGCATCTCAGGTATCCCCAGTAACAGAGGAAGCTCCTAACACCGACCAAGGTTTTTCCGCAATGGAGGCTGAGGTCTACGACAGCGGAGATGAGGACATTCTTTTAGAATCGTCCTCTGATATGGATGACTCCGACATTACTGTGTTGGAGGCTGATCGGGAGTGCAGTAGCAAAAATGCTGCGGTTACTCCAGATTAACCTCCAACACTCCATAAAGGCTTCGGCCTCCCTTCTTCTTCGCCTATCCAGCAGCGATGAAGATATTGTCCTGATTCAAGAACCCTGGATTGTTAAATCCATTGTTCGAGGAATCAGGACTCCCAAATACTGCGTGCTGTATGCATCAGGTGAGGATGAACCCAGATCCTGCATATTAGTAAAACGCAGCCTAAATGTATATTTACTCCCTAATTTCAGCGATCGAGATATCACCGCCGCAAGTCTGGAATCAGCCAGAGGAACATTCTGGCTGGCGTCGGCGTATCTTGGCCACGACCATCTTGGCCCTCTCCCGGGTGACACTCTGGAGAGTTTGATAACTGAAGCACAAAGGCTCAACATCGGCCTCATCATCGGTAGTGACGCTAACGCCCACTATACAGTATGGGGTAGCACGGATATAAACGACAGGGGTGAGTCTCTTTTCGACTATATTCTAAACACTAACCTACTCGTAAGTAACGTTGGTAATGAGCTAACCTTTATTACTAAAAATCGACAAGAAGTTTTAGATATAACTCTTGTCTCCGAATTCATCAATAATAATATTTTGAACTGGAAGGTATCTAAAGATCAGTCCTTTTCTGATCATAGATACATCCAGTTTGACTTTTTAAATGAACCACCTTGCCAACCGATCTTTCGAAATCTAAAAAGAACAAATTGGCCAAAATGTAAGAGAACGTTAAATAGTTTAGTAAAACCTGAACTCTTTAATACTCCCTCCAACTTTGAAGATCTTGACGACAAAGTCAATAATCTAACATTAGCCCTAAACAAAGCTCTAGATACTGCATGCCCTCTTATACAAGTATAAGAGGTAAAAAGAAGCCACACTGGTGGAACTCAGGGCTGGATCCACTTCGAAAAGAATGCAGAAAACTCTTTAACAGAGCGAAAGCTTCTAGAGACATGTCTGACTGGGATTCATATGAAGAATCACTGAAGATATATAAAAAAGAACTGAGGAAAACCAAACGATCGTCCTGGAGAAACTTCTGCAGCAACGTGGAAGATTGCTCCGAAGCATCCAGGCTGCGCAAAATCCTCTCCAAAAATCCAATCATGCCAAGCTGCTTGAAAAACGCCTCTGGCCTCTGGACCAATTCAAGCGAAGAATCGCTCAACTTGCTACTAGACGTTCACTTTCCTGGTAGCTCTAATATTATTAATAACATTGCACTTAATAATGGTGACAATACTTTACAACCCCCACAAGGTCTAGTCACTAGGGAAAAACTCAAATGGGCTATTAACAGCTTTAAACCACATAAATCTGCTGGTCCGGATGGTGTAATTCCAGCCGAACTGCAAGAAAATGCAAGTTTTCTAATACCCATCCTAGAAAACATCTTCAAAGGATGCCTTAATTTGGCATACATCCCGATGTCTTGGAGACAAGTTAATGTTGTTTTTATTCCAAAAGCTGGAAAATCCAGTCACGTAAACCCTAAAGACCTAAGACCTATCAGCTTATCATCATTCCTTCTCAAAACTTTTGAGCGTTTGATCGATATTCACTTAAGGGCAAGTATTGATAAGTCCCTCCTTTCAAAGGCTCAACATGCCTACAACAAAGGGAAATCAGTTGAAACGGCTCTACACAGTATAGTACGTACAATCTAATATTCCCTCCATCATAAAGAGTACACCCTAGTTGCCTTTTTAGACATAGAAGGTGCATTTAACAATGTCGACACATCTGCAATTGCACGTGTATTGACATCTCTGAAGGTAGATAAGTCGATCAGCGAATTGATTAATCAGATGCTGATAAGCAGGATTATCAATTCAAAACTGGGCGATTTTACTACACAAAGGGGTGTCAGCAGAGGTACGCCACAAGGTGGTGTCCTATCCCCTCTCCTCTAGAATTTAGTAATAAATGAATTACTAACTACTCTAGAAAGAGAGGGATACAGAGTGTTTGCCTATGCGGACGATGTTGCTATTGCAGTTACGGGTAAACATCCCAATATACTAAAAGAACTCTTACAAAACGCTTTAAATAAGCTCACCAGATGGGCTAATCGGTGTGGACTAGGCGTTAACCCACAAAAAACCGACCTTGTCCTCTTCACAAGGAAATACAAAGTCCCACACATTGACCCTCCCCTCATAAACGGTGTACCACTTAAATTCTCTGAACAAGCAAAATACTTGGGTCTCATTTTAGATAAGAAATTAAGTTGGAAACCTAATATTCAAAAGAGAATAAACAAGGCCACAGCAAAGTCCAACGAACAGCCTGCCTGTGTATGGGAGGAGCACTTCGCTCCACCCCCTCCGCTTCACTAGATGTTCTGTTCCATCTAATACCGCTGGACATTTTCAGTAAGGCCGCTAATACTGCCATACGGCTTCAGGCCTCCTCTCTGTGGATCAATAATGGAATTGGCCACACCACTATTTTGAACTCGTTCAGAACTATAAACAGTAATATTGACTACACCATACCCCATCCTCAGTTTAATAACTATAGCTTCAAAGTGACTATACCTCCCAGGTCTTCTTGGGAGAATACATCATTTTTGAACGATGGTCCTATAAAGTTTTATACAGACGGATCAAAAACGGAGGATGGGGTTGGTGGAGGCGTATACTCAGATAGACTAAATTTAAGTCTCTCCTTTCGTCTACCCGATCATTGTAGCGTGTTCCAAGCTGAAATCCTGGCTATAAAAGAAGTCCTATCCTGGCTTAGAGAAAACGTTATATCAACTAATGATATACGCATCTTCTCGGATAGCCAAGCCGCGTTAAAGTCCCTAGACTCAGTCTCCACAAATTCATTAACAGCCCTAAATTGTCGATCATCTCTTACGGAGATGGCTACACAGTTCAACATTCACCTTTTCTGGGTGCCGGGCCATAGAGACATTCCAGGAAATTGCAAAGCTGACGAACTTGCAAAAAGCGGAACAACTTTACCTCTGCTGGCTCACAATGCTAGCATAGGTATCCCCTTAGCTACATGTAAGCTCATGCTAAAGCAAGATACCATAGAGAAAACAAACTCCAGGTGGAATAACACCACCACTTGTGTCGCAACTAAACTAATTTGGCCTATTCTTAGCGCCAGGCGCTCAAAACAATTAATCTCTCTGAGTAGATTGCACATTAGCTACGTTATAGGTGTCCTGACTGGGCACTGCTTAATAGGAAGGCATGCTATTCGACTTGGAGCCCCTGCAAATGATTTTTGTAGGAGTTGCATGGACGAGGAGGAGGAAGAGACAATCTCTCATCTTCTGTGCACATGCCCTGCCTTATCACAAAGACGTAGAATCCACCTTGGAGACTACTACTTTAACGATACCAGTGATCTAAAGAATTCAGACATTACTTGTCTCCTACGCTTCATTCGAAGCTCCAATCGGTTCAACGAGTTAAGCTGATTAACTGATCCATGTGGTATCACAACGGACCATACTTTGGTCTAAGTGTGTTGGACGTCCCAACCAACAGCCACTTTAACCTAACCTAACCTATGTTATTTACAAATAACAAAAACAGTAACGGCCCTAAATGACTTCCTTGCGGAACCCCTGATGGAACAAAGATGTCATAAGAGAACGAGCAATCTATTTTTACTTTTTGAATTCTACCTGTCAAGTATGATTTTAGCCACTTCAATAACGAAGAGTGAATACCTAGGGAAGTTAATTTATGAAGTAAGACGTTATGATTTATTCTATCAAATGCTTTCGCAAAATCTGTGAAAATAATATCCGTTTGACACATCATTTCCATATTTGATAAGATATCGTGATCCAATAAAGCTAAGTTTGTCGCAGTTGATTTACCTGAAACAAATCCATGTTGGAAAATTGATATGTGGCTACGAAACAAAACTGAAAGTTTATTACAAACTAGCTTCTCGAATATTTTTGGTATTGCAGAAATTTTACATATTGGCCTATAATTAGTAATTTCCTGCCTTGACCCCGATTTAAAAATTGGAGATAAAAACGAAATTTTCCACCTATCCAAAAAATTTCCTTCTGCAAGTGAAAGATTAAAAATTATAGTAAGTGGTTCAGCTAACGCAATTGCACAATTTTTTAAAAGACAAGCAGGAATCCCATCGAGTCCTTCACTTTTATTGGCATCTAATCCAGACAGGGCCTCTTCAATTTCTTTACGACTTAAGTTCACCGAGCCGAAGTCGACAATTCTGTTTACGGAAGGCATCTCTTGGATGGAAGGAGCGTCCATTGAATAAACTGATTGAAAATAATTAGTGAATAAATTGCATATTTTTGGTATCTCACTTGTCGTGGTGTCAAGGTACTTCATACAACTAGGTATTCCATTTGACTTCCGCTTCGAACTTATGAAATTCCAAAAATGCTTGCTGTTTGATTTTAAATCACTCTCAACCGATAAAAGATAGTTTCTATACAAGAATTTGTTTAGGATTACGATTTACGAACTCACGTTGCCGATTAAAATAATTTAATCGCAGTTCCATATTCCCTTTATTGATTTTATATAATTTGTATGCTTTATTTTTTTATTTTTTAGATTATTCAACCTCCTGTTATACCAGGCAGGACTAGAATTAGATTTTAATTTTCTTTTAGGTACATAGATATCAATTGCATCATTTAAAATGCTTATAAATTCAGTATACAAATTTACTAAGTCCAGTGAACTAAGAATATTATGCCAAGATACAGACAACAAATAATCAACCATTGCATCATAGTTAGCTTTTCGAAAATCATAAACATACTTATGAATAGATACTTCTTTGTTTAGAAAGTGGTAAAAATAAATATTTCCATCAATTGAAACATGATGAATGGACTTTTCAATGATCGGGAAGTTGGACTTGTCAAGACAAATGAGAAACTCACTGTCCACGAAAACCAAATCAAGTATCCTGTTCAGGTCATTTCTTTGATTATTAATCTGAATTAAATTATACTGCCCCAAGAAGATTCTATTTCAGTTGAAACATTAAAAGGAATTAAGCATTTATCTTCCAAGTCCAACGTCCATTCAATGTTACAAAGATTAAAATCACCTGCAAATAAAATATGTTGTGAACTTTTAAGATTTTCCAATATTGATTCTAAGTTATATAAGTGAGCTTTGTACAAATCCAAATTACTCTTAGGAGGAATATAGCTGTCTGAAACAAATAATTCAGATTCATCTATTTTAACACATAAAACAAGTTGATCAATATCAATGTCGGAGTTGGAAGAGTTTGATTCTAAAATAATTTGACTACATGTCATTGAAGCACGAATTGCAACCAATACTCCTCCACCTCTTTCCATACCTGTCACTAAATTTGATCTATCTTTTCTGAATACATTGTAATAATTAGAAAAACATTCAGTACTTAAATGATTATCTGTTAACCAAGTTTCAGTTAATATAATAATATCATACATATATGAGGAAAATGATAAAAAAATATGATTTAATCTGGTCCTTAACCCACCAACATTTTGATAATAAAATATCAAGTTTTCAAAACTACTTGATGAAAGCTTTTTCGGCAGGGCAACAGCAGCAGCAGCCGCAGCAACAACAGGAACATTTTGATAATCAAAATTTTCATCTCTGTCAGCAGCAAACGGTGTTATGTTAAATTGACTGATAGGGGAACATTCTCGTTTTTTGGATAATTAATGAATGGCTTTACTTTAACACCCCATGGCCATAAAGAAGCATCACTTATTAGCTGATCAAAACAGTCTGAAGGAACACTTAGTTTAAAGTTAATGTATTTAATTTCAAATTGGGGAATGCCTTTAGATAGATAGATTTTTATTTTCGTATTTGAATTACATTTGCTAAGCTATCGCACAGTTTACATATACAGAGATTTGATATAAGATAGATACATTATATCTTTCTACTGAATCAGTATTTATATTATTAAAATTAAGAATTATATGGTGATATAAATATTTGAAGGAAAGTACAAAAAAAACCTTCAATATGAAAAAAAAAAATATTCAGGTACATTGTGTCTTAACATAGTTTTTCAAATTATACATATTTGTTTGAAATAAATGGGTTAGTATTTTGGGTTAGTAACAAAATTCATAAATAATGGATAAATATAATTATGTTTATATTTTAGTATGAGTTAGTGACTTTAAAATTGAATGTATAAATAAATAAATAATTAATTTAGTTATTAAGTAATAAATTAAATAAATAAATAAATAAATAAATTAATTAATTAATAAATAAATAAATATAATAATAAATAAATAAACAAAACATACAATCAAACTAATAGTTTTTTAACTATTAATGTACAAAGAATTTGATGAATAAATATACAAACATATAAATAAATAAATACATATAATAAATAAAGTAATTGATTGCAATACATTAAAAACAAGTAGATAAATAATTGTGTAACTCACATAGAGGTAAATAAATAATAAATAAACAATAAATCAAATAAGTTAATTATAAAGAATAAGTTAATATCACATAGTGTTTAAGTAAATAAGTAAATAACATAATTTAAGTATTTAGAAAAGACAAAAGGAAAACGAAATATAACAATAAGTAAAATTACAAGTTTTAACAAAAAATTATAGTAGTTGGCAGAAAAATGGTTAGGATATAAGTTGGTTGATCAATGGATTATCCGAAAAATCACATTTTAATATAAATGAATTGTTCAACTTTTCAATTCTATCACAAATTTTTAGAACATTTGCTCTTGCATGCAAGTCGGTTGTAGAATAATAACAAGGAAGATTAAGCATCATTTTAAGCAATTTATTTTGAGATATCTGCAGTTTTTTGATGTGACACTTTGCACATTTCCCCCATATTTGGCAACCATACAAAAGAATTGCCTGAAAAACCACTTTATAAATTATAATTTTATTGTCGTTACTAAGACTGGACTTTCTATTGATAAAGGGATATAGTAGTTTTATCGCAATACCAACTTTCTTTAACGTTTTTTCAATATGTTCTATGTAAATAAGTTTTTGGTCTAAGCAAACCCCTAGATACCTTACGCTCGTTTCCCACTTTATGTTAACATTTATCTGATTGCTTGGAAGAAAACAAGACTTTCTTTTTCTACTAAAAAAGATAGCTTGTACCTTATCAGCATTTAGTTTTATTTTCCATTTAGAATAATACTGAGTTATAAGATCAATTGCATGGGTTAAATTTGTCTCTATATTGAGACCAAATTCATGCGATGAAAAAATTCTAGTGTCATCAGCAAATATAGCTAATTGACATTCAAGAAGCTTGGGAATATCGGACGTATAGATATTGTAAAGGAATGGCCCTAATACAGATCCTTGTGGAACACCATGTTCAACTTGGTAACAATTTGACGAACAGTTATTAACATAAACACTAAAACACCTATCAGACAGGAAACTTTGAATAATTTTTATTAAATAAGTTGGAAATCCTAGGGAAACTAGTTTATGGACCATTCCATCGTGCCACACAGTATCAAAAGCTTTTTCTATGTCTAGTAAAATGAGGCCAGTTGATTTGCCAAGCAAACGATTCTTTTTCACATACTGGCATACTCGCAACACTTGGTGAGTAGTACTGTGAAATTTTCTAAATCCGAATTGTTCATTAGGTATAATGTTCAATTGATCAGCAATTTCTAATATTTTTTCTTTTAAAATCTTTTCCAAAATTTTCCTAAGGCTACTCAACAAACTTATTGGTCGATAGCTTTGTGCAAGTTTAAGTTTTTTCCCAGGCGGCTTTGGAATAGGTATAACCTTAGCTGTTTTCCAAAGCTTGGGAAAATATTGTGTTTTTAAGCATGCATTGACCAAAAAGACTAAAAATACAAGTAGCATTTTGATATATATGTTTTTGATTTTGTCTAGTCCATCAGACTTCTTCGATTTCAGATTGGAAACAACATGTTTCACATCTTCTATGGTGATCAGTTGATCAACAGGTGTATCAACAATTTGTGTGCTTAGAGAACTTATTGATTGGCTAACAAGATTTTTGGTTTCATCATCACTGAGATGTTGGGACACTAAATGATTATTCAAAAAAGTTGTTCCGAGGACATTAGCCTTTTTTAAGTCTTCGTAAACTAAATCATTGCCATTTTCTAGATTTGGAATGTGTCTGTTTTTGTTTTTAATTATTTTGGCAATATTCCAAAATGGCTTCGCATTTTTATCTAGTTTGCTAAGATTTTCATTCCACTTCTTATTGCGAAACTTTTGTATTTCCTCAGATATCTTTTTATTGTAAATTTTAACTTGAATGCGATATGAAGGAAGTCGATAACGTTGCCATTGTCTCTTAAAAGAATTTCTAATACGAATATATTCCAGAATGTATTCGGGCATCTTAAAAACAAAAGATTTGCTTGGTTTCTTGGGAGCGCATGATTCTATTGTTTCTAAAATAGTATTAGAAAAAGCATTAATCTGTACGTCTATATCATCTTTTGAAAATACCCTACTCAAATCAACAGGCATTGTTCTAAGTTTGGACTTTATTTCTTTTTTATATTGTTTCCAATTTGCATTTTTAACATCCAGATAATAACTTTTACTAACTTCCGGTGTTTGAAGCATTTTAAAACAGACAGGAACATGATCAGAATTTAAATGTTGCATAGTTTTAGGTTGTGTGAAAAAAGATGGAATATTTGTGATGAATAGGTCAAGGACGGAAGGACTACCTCTAGACCCAGACGGAAAGTACGTAGGACTAAACGGAAACAAAATTGAAAACGGAAACAAATTAGACATATCAGATAACACATTACCCCACGAATTTGCACGATTACAGCCCCAATTTCTGTGGCGGCAGTTAAAATCACCACCTACAACGTAATTTTCGTTTCTCATTAATAGTTTTCTAAAATCACTTTTAAAATGCATTCTTTTTTCTTCGCAAGAATTTTTGCCTGGGAAGTATACGCAAAATATTTTGATTGAAGAATGATGATTAAGCTTTACTTCAATTCCAATATTCTCAACATACCGTGTCCTTACAATAGGCAAGAGGGAATGTTTGATTGATTTTTTAACAAATATTGCAACTCCACCACCTATTTGATTTAAGCGATCAACGCGATAACAGTAGTAGTTTTGAGTTGAAAAAGTAATGTCCGATTTTAACCACGTTTCTGTTACCAGAGCTATATCAATTACATTTTGATTTAAAAAGTTTAAGAATTCCAATATTTTTTTCCGAATGCCTTTGGCATTCCATGTTATAACATTTAAATTATAAGCTGAAATATTGTTTTGCATAATATTTTTACTTAACATCATTATAAAGAAACTTAGTAGCTAACTGTGCGATAGCTTGAAATTGTTCGACTTTTGTTTTACATAAACTTAACTTACTAATCATTTCCATAACAAGCGTGTTGAGTTCTTCCATTGAAAATAGCTCACCATGAGAAATTAAAGATGACGAAGCTGGTTGATTTGTATTCACCACAGGTTTTGAATTTACCCATGAACTTGTTGGTATAACATCCCTGTTCAGCTGTGCTCTTTCTTGACACCCACGTTGCTGCCGTGGTAAAGTTGGGAATTCATCCATTGACAGATAAGATGGGTTCACTCTTTCACTGCTTTTGGCAAGATTGGCGATTGTGGATTTTGAAGTTTGAGTGTGAGTGCGATGACTTGCTTTATTTGATAATTTTACTCTCATTTCAAGATATCTCTTTCTAATCTCACATGTTTCGTCAGTTGATTTGTGATTTCCACTGCAAATTGCACATTTATGAATGTTAGTGTTATTGCATTCTTCAGTCTTATGCAAACCAGCGCACACAGAACAATATGTTCTTACATGGCAACCATTCTCTCCATGTCCAAACATCTGACAGTTTCTACATTGAGTAATACGATTCTTTTGTTTACGTTGATATGCCCAATTTACTTGAGTGTGGAATACTGAACGATAGTTTTTTTTCAACTGAAATAATTTAATTGAACCACTTTCAAGAGAAACAATGTAGAACGTATCTGTGTAGTGTTCATACTTTTTAGTGATAAGTTTAATATCTTTACACAAAAGTCCAAGTTTGTTAAGTTCATCTTTTAGAACAGACACATTAATTTCATTTAGGCCATATAAAATAACTTTGAATGCTTTTTCACTTTTAAGTGCATGTGTAAAGTACTGAAAATTGTCTTCTTTTAACTTGTTAATCACAATGTTATACGATGTTATTGATTCGCACATGATTTTTATGCCAATTGACATTTTTTTTATCGAATAATCGGACACATTAATTGATTTTAAACATGTATGAACATATTCACAAGTTTTTTGTAATAGTTTTATTGGGGGAATTTTAGTTTTTTTGATAGGATTGATTTGCGAAGCCGACTCGTCAATATTTTCAAGATCGCAGTCATCATCGTTGTCACTATCCGGCAAACATTGAAGAGGACTCCAGTAGTTTCCCCTGGAGCCCTTGTTGTTAATATTCATGTTTTGGGTTTTTCGAAACTTGCTATCCGAGGACAATACTTTGTCCTCGGAACTTGGTGATCGCACTCGTTTGGAAATATTGAAAGGAAAAAATCACGATAATATAATATATATTATTAACAAGGTGTC
Organism: Eupeodes latifasciatus; assembly: GCA_920104205.1. Classification (NCBI taxonomy): domain Eukaryota; kingdom Metazoa; phylum Arthropoda; class Insecta; order Diptera; family Syrphidae; genus Eupeodes; species Eupeodes latifasciatus. The sequence continues at coordinate 25,419,365 of OV049927.1, forward strand.
TTGCTCTAACAAAAGCTCCTATATGACTGGGGAATTCCTTTTTTCACTAATTTAAAGCATTTAAAGGCAATGAAAGGTATTTTAGATGTAGATGAGATGTGGTTAATAAGATCGTCCGGAAGTGTATCCACTTTAAATTTAGTAACATGCAGCCATTTAGATGAAGTCAATGCATTTAAAGAGCTACAGCCTGTCCTAACAAGTCCATGATTATGGTTTTGCTTAGGTTTTGTTTTTTTCAGAATCTTAACCCAATTGCTTACATTGTTTACATTTATTTCGTTATTATTTAATACAAGTTCGTTAATCTCAGCAGCAGGTTCAGAGATTTCGATGAGAGGCTGCACTACGTCATCTGCTTCACTCCTAATAATGGTTTTATTTACGTCATGTAGGTATGTCACTCATATTGGTACTACTTCCTTTGAACGTTTCTAATGCAGAAAAATCGTCATCAACATTCTCTTTCATTGCATTTTGCTGGAAATCACCATTGCATTCAGTCATTGACCCAACAATATCGACGTCATTACGAGATGTTTTAATTTTGTTTTCATTTTCATCCTGCGTATTCAAAACCGGTTTGTTATTAGAACTGATGTCATTGTTCGATCTCGCAGACATTGCAAGATTGCCAACAGCGGATGTTACTTCTGCATGTCAGATGCACCAACATCACCCAATTCATCATCATTTTCTTTATTAACGACAATAATTTCAAGAGAGATATCGGGTTTGTTGCTCAAAACCGGTTTGTCATTGAAGATCTGTTCATCGTTTGAACTAAAAATACTCCAAGATCGGAATATTTCGTTCGTTTCACTCTCCAAAACCCGTTTGTTTACATTGTTGTATTTGTAATTTTGACAATTAGTCCATGAATAGATGTGAGCACAAACAAAAAAAAGAAAACGATGCACAGTGTGACAATTCGCAAATCTAGCGGGATTAAATTAATAGCGGTTACGAGTTTTTCCTTTTGATAATTCTTTTTTTGCAGGATTAAATATAAATATGTGAATAATGAAATTTAACAACAATTATTAAAATATTTTGTTAATTTTTTTTTTACAGAGCTTTAAAAGTACTCGTTTTTTGCAGTTTGATAGACTCTTTTTAGCAAATGAATTTCGCTCAGAAAAAAAGCTTATGCTTGATTTTTTTGGTCATATTTATAACTAATAGATACCAATATGAAAATAAAATAGAATTTTATATATACTTGGCCAAATTTTTAATGAACGGAGTTCTGAAACTACGTGTTTTATGCACTTAGGTAAGCACATCAGGAACAATTAAATTACGCCGAAAAAAACGTTTGTTCCTTTTTACTTATATTTATTAATAAAAAACATAAAATACATAAATTAAAATAAACATTATTTATATTTTTCTACAAAAAAGGCCGTAAAAACAAGGTTTTTATATTATTTAGTTGCATTTAAAAGGTCTAAGACTTCATGCTCGATAGCACTTTTTTTCCTTTTCGGAATGCACCTTATTCTGGCTATAAAAGGGTCCGATGTTATCAATAGCCTAATTAAAAGATCCGTTATTGAGTCCAATAGCGAAGTTTTTCTCGTAAATAGCTCACGATATTTGCTGTTTTCTTTGTTCCTAGCTTCTTGTGCTTCCTCCGAAAGTTGGCCAATCGGCAAAATCAGTGGATTAAACTAATAATAATTTAATTGATTTTAACTATTAAATTATCTACAATTCATGTTTATATACTTTGTACCATTGAAATGAAAAAGTTATAGTTAAAAACAGATTTTCAATAAAAATGTCTTTAAAAGTCCAAAATCGAGAAAAAAGAAAGAAAACTTTTAAAATAACATTTATTTTGAAAATTGTTTTTTTTTTATTGTATTATAACTTTTTTATTTTTAGTTCTACATAAAAAGTTTATTTACATAAATTGTAGAGAATTTAATTATCTACAAGATAATATTAGTATTTTTTGTGAAAAATAACTATTTTCAAAATATCACGTAAAACTCTTATCACCCCTTTATAGAAGATGGCCCCTCAATAAGAGGAAGGGGGGGGGGGTGTGGTGGGTTGAGCTCCAAAAATCGAAAATTATACTCACACTAAACTCCCCTACACATACGCAAAAAAAAAATCTTATCAATGTAGCACTTCATGGTAATATCTATAAGTAAAAAAAACTATTATTTTGACATTCATTTTTTGCTGAAGGCCAGTTCGAAAATGAAAAAAAAATGTATGGGCGTCGCACCTATGCGCAGCAACTTAAAGCGGTTAATTATAGCAGACATATCAGGCTTTAAAATGCATATAGTCTCGCATCCGAATAACACTGAATAATTTGATTTTTTCTCTAATGAATGTACAAATTGTATAAAATTACGCTTTTTTTTGTACCCTATCCTCCAACAAATATATTTAAACACCATATAAATTAAAATTTTACTTTTTTTTCAATTCTCCGATATCCTGTTAATAAAATAAAAGCAAAACTTTCAATAAAAACTAAACCACGCACTCACAAAAAAATAAAGACCTAAACCACCTTCACTGGCCAATTGCCACCAAAAAAATTACTAATTGCAACTTTGACATCAATTATCTTCGTTCTACATCACTCCTGCAAAACAATTCTTTCTAAATCGGCTAGTAGAAGGTTTAGGCTCCAAGTAAAACCAACTTTTAAATCAGTTTGTGCATATCATTTTTTTAATTAAATCCCGCTAGATTTGCGAATTGTCACACTGTGCGATGCCGTGGGCTAGCGGCACTTTGCAAAGCAAAAACAAAATGGAGGGGTTAATAAGTTTTTTTCAGGTTTTTCTTTTTACTTTTTTCGATGAAAAAGTCAGTTTTAAGCTTTAATTTTGCAGGCATTTTGTGGATAGTGAACCAATGTTCCTTTTTGTCTTGAAAAAAGCATGTTCAACATCAGTTTATTATAATTAATTCACTAATTTACAGTAATCACTACGAAATTCTTTAAATTTCATAATAAACCTCGGATTTTTGTATCAAAGATGCGTTCGAAGAACCATCAAGTTAAGGGTGCGAGCGCAATTTTTGTATTGAATTCTAATAAATTTTCGTTAACGAACGGCCCAAATATTTTGTTTGCAAGTAATTAAAATCTGTATCAATTTAATTAATCCAAGTATATTTATAGTTTGTTTTTAATGATTTAAGCTTGCAACTATTTTTCAATTCCATTATGATTAATAATTATTAAATTTAAAAAAAGAGTTATAATCAAAAAATATCTTATCCATAACATTCTTGATTGATGGAAGCATACATGTATTTGCTATCAAAAAAAACTATGCATCAAAGGAACACCAATGTTTTAAAAAAGTAATCAGAACGATTATAGCGAACCTGTTGAATAAATGCAGACCAAATAAAATGCAAATTTTGACTTATATCACAAAATGAAAACGTCTTAAAATCGTTCTGAATTCATGCACAACTAATTCAATAGAACATGTAATCGTCATGAATGTTTATTGTTGACGTACAGAAGTTTTTTTTTAGTGAGTTTCCACAGTTTAACGCAAAATATAATTTTCATTCATTTCTTAAAAATGTTAAGTTACCAAAGTTCAAGTTTACTTATAATTGTTTGAAGGGTATGTTTAGTAAAAGTGCTGCTAAAAATGAAACAAATTAATGAGTTTTACGTACATGTTTTTCTTAATATAGTAAATACTTCCATAGATTACATTTTATAAATGCAGAACATGGAAGAAAATATACATAAACAATAGTTTTCAGGTATAAAGCAGAGGGTAGTGTAGAAAAATATTTTTGAGAAAGCCAATAATATTTTAGGTATGTTCATTAAAGAAATTTCCGCTTCGGCTAACCTTCACCAACTTTTTAGAAAAAAAATTAGCATTAATAGCAGCCAATTATTTCATAGCATAATTAATTTTTCAGATTGTAAAATGTCTAGAAATGTTCATACGCTACAAAATTCGTAATTTTATGCGTAAACATAGAAGATAACATTATTTAGTCAAGAAGTATGGATTTTGGCGCGTATACCGTTTTTTTTTTCTATTGGGTGTTCGGTTTCCCCATACTGGAATAAAAAAAAGTTACTTAAATCTATTTATTGCACTCATTTAGTTGGTATTGTGTGTAAACATATTGCCTATTTCTATTCCTTAAAGATGCTTTACACAAAGCAACTTATTTTTAAAACATGGTTCCCTAAAATTTTTATTCCAAAATCTAACTACAAACAAAATTCTAACTCCAACATAGTCCCTTTAAAAGAAATTTTCAGGAATATTTCTGCAACAAACAAAACTAAAATTTGGTCTTGCAACTACCGAACTGCTTAAATGATGAAAATACTAATCTAATTGAGGAATCTGAACTAGCTAAAGTTGGCAATGGAACTTCACAAGTATGCTTCTCGTAGCATTGTCTGTACAAAAAAAATACGGAGGCACCCGCCTATAGTTTCCACCTGAACTTCTAACGTCGCCAAAAAAATGCTCTAAGCAAACTACAGCTGAAAAAATTGTCTGTTTTGTTGTTTTACAAAGTATTGAGTTACACTTTTGTCCATTTGCAATAATTATACTTAACCAGTTCCAGCGCATGTTGCGTTCGCAAATAATTTAAGTAAACAAAACAAATAATAATAAACTAATAAATCATTAAATAATATGTATTTGGTCAATTTCATTTTATTTAATATACATTTACAACATTTATTTGGATTGAAATTAAAAAGCTATACAAATCTTCCAATTTAAGACCATGTCAGCACTTCAGATTCTGTTGGTTAGGATTGTTTAGTTTTTGAACGAGGCCATGAAACATTCAAAATGAAGCATTTAGATGGGGCTGATTACTATAATGAAGCGTTTTGATTGGCTGTAAGACTAAATGTGAGAATGTGTTTGGTTTTTTGCATCATTTCACGCCCACTCTCACATTTAGTCTGACGTAGCTTGTAGGCAAACCGAAATGTCAGTCTGAGATGCCGATCTTGGTAATGGAGTATTTTTGGTTTGAACTCGCAGACATCGCAATAGTACCAACAGCAGCAGAAACACATGATACAACTAAAACAGATAGCGCATTCGCGTTTCTATTTTTGTTTCGTTCTGCGCATCTACGTCACGAACACTCAACGAGTTTGACGTTTATTATTCAGTATGTGAAATCAAAACAAAACAATGGCACTAATTTGTTTAGATATTTTGTTATTATAATAAAATGTTAACATTTCTAATATTTTTCATTTTCATTTAGGTAAATGGTTTTAAATAGTTAATATTTGTGTTTCTTTGTAAGTTAAAGAAAATTTGTGTGTTTGAGTGAAAGAAATTAATAAAAAATCGAAGTGAATGAAGAATTTGGTGTATTTTTTTTTTCATTCCGATGCATTTTTCTTCATAGAATTACCTGGAAGATTGTTTAATTGTGATAAATAATTAAATAAAAGATATGATGGTCTTTTTGAATCAGTGGTTTTTCAACCTTTTATTTAATTAATAATTTTTTTGTATTTTCTTATTCTGGGCAGTTTGTTTTCAGTGATTTGTCTATTCAGTTTTCGCATTCGGAAGTGCACACGACAACGAAAGAAAAGCTTCATAATCTTCTCATCGCATTTGATCTTTGTTTTCTCGGCAACTTCAAGTAAATGCTGGATGTAGTTTGGACAGATGTAAATGCCTTCACCTTCTCCATTTACTGCATTAGAAACATTTTCTAATGCAGTGGATTTGACCCAAGAGCTTTCGTCTGGTTCAATTTGTTCCAGGTTTGGTATGGTGTATTTAAAAACGATGGCAAATGTAGCCAGCCAAGTTTTCCAAACCATCGTAAGAAAATGGGAGATTTTCTTTTGGCTCAGAAGCAATAGGCATGCTATTGTCGACTTTGACAACGACAAAAATCCTTTCTGAAAAAGCGAATATTGTTGAGATGAATCGATTATAAAATTGTGAGATAAAACTTGTCAAAGAAATTTCTTCCAAACATAAGTCTGGTGTATTATCCACACCAATATTTCCGTTGTCAGAAAGTGAACCTTCATTGTGCCCAAGGATGTATGACCTCATCCTGTACTTAAACTCTTGGCCATCTGGGTGATCATGAAGACCACCTTTAGCTCTTATGACATCGAAGAAGTTTTCAAGGACGTCTTGGTTCAATCGGTATGTCATTATGAACTTAACGCCAAAACGTTCCAATACATCCTTGTGCAATAATTGCAGGGCGTTATTGTTAGTATATACCTATATAATGAACTATTTGTATATACATATGTATATACTTTACTATAAAAACACTTGTGATATTAATATTTATAGGTTTAATATCGAACAATATTGAAGTTCGATATTTTTCAGTTTATTTTTTTTGATCATATTTTCTTGTACAATAAACATCTTATTTAATTTTTGTCTAATTAAATTTTCTTCTTATTTAAAAATTGGACTTCCTGGAATAGCCGTTTTAATAGTTATTAGATTGGACGATACCTTCAATATAATATATTCAATAGTGTTTATTTAAAATAGTTTTGTAGTTTACCTTTTTGAAATGGTAGCAAACATTTTTTGCCAACTACCCGCATATTTAAAATCATATCCGACATGTCATCTAAAATTTTATTTTGGGTTTCCAAATGTAGTCCGTATACGTGGACCCTTTCACGTGAATCACTGTAGAGAGACCTGACATTCATGACGTCGAACCAATCATTTGTCTGCAAAAAAAATTTAAACTGAAATACTGTGCGATACATTACTGTTTAGAGACTAACATATATTTGAACAGTTGATAGCATTCTTCCCAACTTTCTTCTTCGAGGTATCCAAGGCTAACAGCTCGCGACAACGCTTTGAACAAGACCCACTGCTTCCAGAGATTTAAATTTCCTTATGGAAATTTATGAAAGCTGGAATCTTTCGTTATCTTTTGTATTTATTTCGTTGTTGTTGCAGTCAAAAACAGAACAAACACCCATGTTTATTAATAAATGTTTTTTTTTTGTATAAATTATGAACAATACCACTTTAAATAACTTTATTGATTTAAAAATTTTTAAAATTCACTTCCGTTAACATTCAAAACAGAAAATAGATTGAAAATCCGCCAAATATACTAGCTCTCTTCATTTGATTGAGTGTTCGTGACGTCACAATAGTTTGACAACCAAAACCTTACATGCGCAATGCGCTATCTTTATTAGTTGTATCATGGCAGAAACATTAGAACTCAAACCAGATGGTTTCTTGGAAGGTTCAATAACCTTTCCTTTATTATTGCTTCGCGTTATTCGTGTAATGGCATGCACTTCACTATTGTTGATAAGTTTTAGAATATTATTAAGAAAAAGATGAGGAAACTCGATTTTAAGAAGACTGGTGTTTTGATTTAAATTAACAACGAGCGCTTCCAATTTATTGATGTGGTGGATAAGCTACTTGAGCAACACTTGTCGCACTTAAAGCAAAAATTAGTTTTTGAATTTAAGATGTTATATTCTGTTTTTTTAATTTTTGCACAAGTCAAATGCAGCACAGAATTGCAGATACCACACGAAACTGATTCGGTAGAAACAACTTTATTACAAATGATACAATTATTCGTGATTTAAGTTAGGATAAAGACAACAAAGACAACCGTCTCGATTGAAAGGTAACTGGTGAGTATATAGAGTACTGTAGATGCCAATGATAGATGTTTAACTTACTTTAAAAAAGTTTCCGTTAAACCCAGAGCAATACAAGTAAGGTATTAATTAGGTATAGGAAAATATTTCAAAATCAAAGTGCATTTTAACACTGTTCACACAATCTTAAAATCCTTTTACTTATAATACTCGTATCGCATCTATGAAAAGCTCCAAGAAATCCTTGTTTTTGTTTGTTGTTTCACCTTGTTATACAAACATCGATATCAAAAGATAGTATAATTTCGTGTGTGTTAAGTAATATCAATAAAATTAATCACAAATTAACACACCAAATTACTATGTGGCAATAAAAAATATTGGCCACACGAATATATAATGCATAGAGTATCTTTGCATGGCCAACAGCAGCAAGCCGTACACTACACATGGCACAGCCAGCCACACCAAAATGCATGGTGCGGAATTTCACCTTTTTTAGTGTATTCATTAGTTTTGACTTACAGTGCGCAACGGCTAATTAGATGCATTTCAAATATTACTACTACAATTATAAACAAAGGTTTAGCTGCAGATTTGACAGCTCTACCCCACACCCCACTCTTTAACACGTTTACGAAGTTGCATCAATACAATGACACGAATAAAAAACAGTTCCAATCGTGTTCCATGCGCCACGAGAAAAAAATCGATTTTTAACGGAAATCTGAATTTACCTATGGAGAATCCCATTAGATTGATCTGGTTGAGCTTAATCTACACTACGAAATACGAAATAGCAGTAGAACATTCTTTTGTATTCATATTTAAATTAAAACAGTTTTCTAATCATTTTTAAGAATAAGTCAGAAACTCAATTAAAAATGATTAGCATTTTTTTTAAATTTTACTCAGTCCATCACATTTATTGATATTACGAGTATGTACAATACAATTTTGTTCTTGATTAGTCGTCACGTCGTGGATATTTCAGCAGCAATTTTAAATTAACTTTTAAGGTATTGTTTAGTGAAATTGCATAGCAAAAAGCTAAGAGCAACTTACAAAAATAACACGGTACTACAATTTGAAGTCGCATTAATTTATTTTCCTGATTCTAGTAAAAGAGAATCGTTACCTACTGACGATATTAAACTGTGTTCAAAAAAAATAAGAACAATATGAAGATACATTTTTCAGTAATTTTGTCTTCATATATACAATTATATAAATATTAAAATTAAATGTTGATAAGTGGAATATTTAATACATTAATTAATGTTTTTTTTTGACTTAAGTGCTTTTTTAACTAAGTGTCCTAAGATGTTCTTAGGTCGGTTAAACCGTTAGTTTGTTTATATTTTTTATTTATTAAATATAGTAAAACATCTTAAGTTAATATAAAAAATGTAAATGCAAGAATAGTTTTGTACCAAAATAATATCTTAAGTTGAGATAAGCGATTTAACTTTTTTGATTCATATCGAACATAAAAACAACCTAAGATATTTTACCAAAATCATTTATGCCTATTATCTGATAAATAAAATAAATGGATATATAAGAAGAATCTTCCTCCACTTAAGTTGGTTTGCCTTTTGCAAAACCCTACGAATTAAACTTAAGCTATTTTACAAAAGGTCATAACTTTCTTGTTTTAAAAGATTTATGAACGAGTGTAAAAAAGAAAAATAGTTTGTAGAGAGAATATATTAAAATAATGGTTAACAGCTAAAAACTTTTAAGTCGACTTAAGAGCCTTTGTCTTTGGAGCACAGATTTATTGAACAGAGACGGTACTGCACAATTTTTATCGTACAATGTGTATCTTTAATAAGCTTCTCCTTTTGAATTAGTTTAGTTCATTTACAAGTGTCCTCCACCAAAAAATAATGAAACTGCTTATTACTTTATTTCAAGCAGGTTTTACTTATAACTCAACTACCTATGGCCTGTGTTTGAGCATATATATATAGGCATTGCAGCGAACCGCACTGTACAGTGTACGCCCCCCGCCGCTGCGCTGCAGCGTAATGGTCAATCCACTTTTCTGTGCATTATTATATTGTCCAACAGTATATTGCAAATTCAAAAAAGTATATGTACAAATCTAGGTTTAAGCCAACCTCAGATACTCATAACCTTATTTGCTTAGTCTATATCAAGTAATTTTGTTGTACGGTTTCACCCATTTTTAAAGGTACGAGCGCAGGCGCATAGCTACAAATAAATACCTACTTTTGCACAATTCAGTGTTTTTTATTTTTTCCTTGAAGGCAAATGAATAAAGCTACATACATACATAGATGGATGGATTTGGATTTGGTGGATATATGTATTTATACTTGAAACAAAGTACAACGTCCGCGAAGTTATACCGAAAAGACGAATGAAAAAAATAAACCTTCGGATTTGTATCAACAAATAGCTTTTAGCTTTTAACTTTATAAAGTAAAACAAAATAGGAAAAAAGAAAAATGTATATAGATTTCAACAAAGAGAAAAGTACAATCTAAAAGTATTTCTACACTATTAACTGATTTATAGGTTAAGTGGTGTTCAGCCTTTACTTTTCACTTTTATTTCGTATTTCTTTAAATAAAAAAAAACGTACAAATGTACTCATACTGCAGTTCCGATTGTTCTGATTTTTACTTCTTTTCCGTTCTTTTGAAACTAATTTGTTGAAAAAAATGTTATAATATACAATAATAATGATATTATATATAAAGAAAACATTATTATATTGATGACTCATTTACACAGATGGATCAAAAACAAATGAAGGGGTTGGTGGAGGTGTGTACTCATTCTGCCTTTCCAATCATTGTAGCGTATTCCAGCAGGAACATTTGGCGATAAAATAAGTGTTGAACTCTCCAGAAATGGTACAGGACAACCCATGCTATCAAGAAGGCAAACATCACGTAGAATAACATCACCACGTACCAGGTCACGAAAAACATCTGGACTACAAGCGTTCAAAATGCTTGTTGTCTCTAAGTAGATTGCATATAAGCTCGATAGTCGGTGTCATAACCGGGCACTGTCTAATAGGAAAGCACGCCACGCGGCTAGGCGTATTCTCAAATGACTTTTGCAGAAGCTGTACATGGATGAGGAAGAGGAGGAAACAGTTCTTCACCTTCTCTGTACATGCCATGCTCTAGCTCAAAAACGCAAGAATTACCCTGGAGAATTCTTTTATAACGATCTCAGTCATATTAACATAATTAGTCTTTCACTTTTCGTAAGGGACTAAAACTGGTTACATTAAGCTTAGAAGAAAGCCTCAAGATTCATGTGGCATTAAACCGGCCTAAGTTTGTCCTAGTCCTACACGGACATCCACTTTAACCTAACCTATAAAGTAAAACAAGGACATTTTTCAAGGTTCCTAAAATCTAAATCAACGATTTTTAGAGAGATGCCTTCGTGTACGCGATACCATTTTTCGTCGGCCATATCTCAAGAAAGATATCGACTTCAATTAAGTTTTGCTATACAGACAATAATACAGAAAAATGCAGAAAGGAATCTCAAAAAAATTGAGTGGGTAGTTTTTTTACCATAGAAATTTAAAAAGAAGTGAACATTTTAGTTAACCCAAAATATCTCACGAACCAATAACGCTAGAGACTTGAATTAAATGTTATATTATATAATGTGACATGATACCAAATAAATATAATTTTGAGAAAAATTCAATTAACGGTTTTTTATAAATAAAAAAAAACAATTGTCACCTCGAATATTTTACGAACAAAAAATAATTTTATGCAACGAAGAGTAATGTTTTTGATATCGGCACGAGTACGATAACTTTGGCGCCAAGATATAATAACGGTTTTTGGTAGAGGGGCTTAATACAAGCATTTTTTTACTAAGGGAGGGGGGTCTATCTTCCCCCGTTTAGGCGGTAGGGGCAATTTAAAAAAAATTATTATTTAAAATGGAAAAAAATAATTAAAAAATAACGGTGATACTTACAATTAAGTTTTATACATTTTTTTAAAGCCAACATTCTCTTTTATTAGCCAGTTTTTAATTCAAGTCAAAACTATGCGTAGTTTTTGAAAAATTTAATTTTAAACTCAAAATTTGAGTAAAAAAAGTAAAAAAAAAAAGGTTTAAAGTGTAATTTTTCAATATTTCAAGATTATCTACCATTGTTTTTATTTCAGAATTTATTGCTCTTATTTGTTTTTGATCAAAAACTGAAAACTAGATGACTTTATGTCTTTTAGTTTTTGAGAAAATTGAAAATAACCACAACTACTATTTTAATTTAATTCTTTTTTTTTTTTGCTTGAGTGGTCTTCGTGCGGTAGGTGCGAGTTTGGGTGTATGCAACAGTAAGGTGTGTGCGAGTTTGGGTGTATGCAACAGTGGTATCTGTAAGGGGGCATGTTGCCCCCCTGCAACCCTCCTGCTTGGGAACACTATAGGATTTGGGGTGGGTGCAAGTTGGAGTGCGTGCAATGTGGAGGGGGCAAGGTTCGGTGGGTGCAAGATGGGGTGCATGCAAAGTTTCTTTTGCATTTAAATAAGCTGGATTTAAGAAAAAATAATTTACCCTAGGTGTATCTTAATCCATATTCGATTATTACTATCAAAATAAGACTACGTTAATACTTAAGCAAGGAAAAAGTAATTTAATTAAAATATTTTTTTTCGTAATTTTCAATTTTCTCAAGAACTAGAAAAAATAAAGTCATCTAGTTTTCAGTTTTTGATCAAAAACAAATAAAAGCAATGAATTCTAAAAAAAAACAGTAGATAGTTTGAAAGTTTTGAAAAACTACACTTTAAACCTTTTTTTTTATTTTTTTTGCATACATTTTTAGTTTAAAACAATTTTTTTCAAAAACTATGCATAGTTTTGACTTGATTTAAAAACAAGCTAATAGACAAAAATGTTGGCTTTAAAATAAGGTATAATATTTAATTGTAAGTATTACCGTTATTTTTTAATTATTTTTTTTTTCGATTTAATGTACATATTTTTTTAAATTGCCCCCACCGCCTAAACGGGTGGAGATAGACCCCCCTCCTATAGTAAAAAATGCTTGTTTTTAACTGTTCTATACAAATCCGTCATGAAACTTTGTCGCCAAAGTTATCGTACTTTCCCCTTGATATCTGGTAAAATTTTGAGAAAAATCAAATTGACAAAATTGTTTTTACAAACCATAAAACCCTAAAACAACATTATTAAAACTTAGTATAAATTGATTTTCGACTTACTATCTTTTAAAAAATTAAAAGTATTGGCTTAAAATAATTTAATCCTATAGAATATTGTTGCACAAAAAATAGTACGAAAAATTGATGTTCGATTTTTGAAATCTCGTGAATAAATGAAGGTGTTGTCTTCAAAATGATTGTATTCTGTGCTAAATTTTCTTAGAAAAATCCAATCTGTAAGTATAAATAAGAACAAAAAACTTTCAAGAACTGCTACTAAAATTGGTAAATATTGGTTTTCGACTAAAAATCTCGTAAACAAAAATTAATTTGGAAATCAAACTATTTCATCATTATGGAAAATGTTGTTGTTAATTTTTCGTTCAGTTTTTTTAGTTAATTTATAAGAAAAGTTAAACTGAAAACTTTTTAACTAAACACGGAAACCTTCAAAAACAACATAAGACTAATAAAAAATGGTTTTCTACTCGAGTATTAGGAGAACAAAGAAAAATATTGACTTCAAATTCTTTATCTCACACAAAATATTGTTATATGAATATTTTTTTAAAGTCTTAAGCAAGACATATTGACAGACGAGATGGGAAGTTATCAGTGTGTGTGGCATCCCAGCCTCTTTCTTTATTAAAAGTAATACCTATACCATACCTATGTTTCGATTGCGCGAGTATTAATTTTTAGTTATTTTGTTTTTTTTTTCCGTAGGTAAAAAGATTCAAGCACAATGCTCAAATGTGCACCAATTTTCACTCGTCTATAGAAAAATATACAAATTTCGTATTGGTTAATCCAATATGCTAACGCGTATTATTATTGGAGCGTGCACGCATTTACTCTTTGAGGTTTGGGTAGTTGGGCAGATATCGTGCGTATATATGTACGTACATAGCATGTTAACCATTAACGAGTGGGTAACTTGAGCGCATAAAATCAAGCATTGGATTTATTTGGTTTCCTTATACCTACCGCAGCCATTAACACTTGTTTAAGAGTGTGATGCATTTTGCTTCATGACATTCACATTTTACAAGACTACACTCGCTTATATCGGGTGATTTTTTTGAGGTTAGGATTTTCATGCATTAGTATTTGACAGATCACGCGGGATCTCAGACATGGTGTCAAAGAGAAAGATGCTCAGTATGCTTTGACATTTCATCATGAATAGACTTACTAACGAGCAACGCCTGCAAATCATTGAATTTTATTACCAAAATCAGTGTTCGGTTCGAAATGTGTTTCGCGCTTTACGTCCGATTTATGGTCTACATAATCGACCAAGTGAGCAAACAATTAATGCGATTGTGACCAAGTTTCGCACTCAGTTTACTTTATTGGACATTAAACCAACCACACGAATGCATACAGTGCGTACAGAAGAGAATATTGCGTCTGATTCTGAGAGTGTTGCTGAAGACCGTGAAATGTCGATTCGTCGCCGTTCGCAGCAATTGGGTTTGTGTTATTCGACCACATGGAAGATTTTACGCAAAGATCTTGGTGTAAAACCGTATAAAATACAGCTCGTGCAAGAACTGAAGCCGAACGATCTGCCACAACGTCGAATTTTCAGTGAATGGGCCCTAGAAAAGTTGGCAGAAAATCCGCTTTTTTATCGACAAATTTTGTTCAGCGATGAGGCTCATTTCTGGTTGAATGGCTACGTAAATAAGCAAAATTGCCGCATTTGGAGTGAAGAGCAACCAGAAGCCGTTCAAGAACTGCCCATGCATCCCGAAAAATGCACTGTTTGGTGTGGTTTGTACGCTGGTGGAATCATTGGACCGTATTTTTTCAAAGATGCTGTTGGACGCAACGTTACGGTGAATGGCGATCGCTATCGTTCAATGCTAACAAACTTTTTGTTGCCAAAAATGGAAGAACTGAACTTGGTTGATATGTGGTTTCAACAAGATGGCGCTACATGCCACACAGCTCGCGATTCTATGGCCATTTTGAGGGAAAACTTCGGAGAACAATTCATCTCAAGGAATGGACCGGTAAGTTGGCCACCAAGATCATGCGATTTGACGCCTTTAGACTATTTTTTGTGGGGCTACGTCAAGTCTAAAGTCTACACAAATAAGCCAGCAACTATTCCAGCTTTGGAAGACAACATTTCCGAAGAAATTCGGGCAATTCCGGCCGAAATGCTCGAAAAAGTTACCCAAAATTGGACTTTCCGAATGGACCACCTAAGACGCAGCCGCGGTCAACATTTAAATGAAATTATCTTCCAAAAATAAATGTCATGGACCAATCTAACGTTTCAAATAAAGAATCGATGAGATTTTGCAAATTTTATGCGTTTTTTAAAAAAAAAAAGTTCTCAAGCTCTTAAAAAATCACCCGATATAAACTAGTGACTAATGACAAAGTTGTTTTTTATTGCCATGCAAACTTTTTTTTATTGATTTATTACTGCAAAAGTATAAACAAAAATATGAAATAGCATTATACCAATGTAGATAACACTGGTCGACAAAATAACGTATTTTTTTATGTTGCACAAGCACAAGAATAGTTTTTTTAAGGATTAATATGTCTTAAATTCGAATCTCGCCTTTAAGTTTTTCTATCACATCAGGTTTTTAAAATATGCCCCTTTTAAAATGCTGAAAACAACCAAAAACGAAATATTACAAAACAATAAATTGTATGATGATTTCGAAAAGTAGGTACAAATCTTTCTCTTTAAAAAACAATATAAAGTGTTTTAGTATCTTGTCTAGTTTCTAAAAATTCTTTATATGTTTTGGACTTAATTTTTTAGTGCTGGTTCGAATCCAAACTCTAATTGTAACCTGTTTTTAAAATTATTTTCATATTTTTTTATATATGTATTAAAACAACTCAATAGAAGAGAATTGTTTAGACAACAGATTCGTTACAAGAACCAAACTTATTTTAAAACCGTTTTGCCTTTTTCTGTTGAAAACCATTTTAGCAAAAATGGTTTAGCGTTTCTTTTGGATTTTTGTAATACAGGTGAAATCTAACAATTTTTTAAGTTTTTTTCAAATATAATATGAAATAAAATAAATATTTTAACTGAATATTAAAGAAAGAGATCATAGAATTGGAAAACCATCATGGATTTTATTGAAAAAAAGCTACTTCATAAATTAAGATATCCTCAAGGAGCCTCAAATACATGCTTTTTCGATTTTTAAAAAGTAATACATTCATTTTGAAGTCGGATTTGAATTAAGGCCGCCTAAACCCATTGGAAAAATGCAATTGTAATGCCATAAAGAAAACCTTGTCGCTCAGTATAATATAACATTTCGTTCAACTAGAAATTCATTGCCGAAAAAAATCTTAATGTTCCTTATTACATTTATATGCAACTAATTCCTTTGGGATTCACTCACAAAAAGTAGATTAACAAAAAATAAGCAATCAGTCAAATGCAAATAGGTTTGAAGTCAAAACAGAGTGGTCTCATAAAGTTAAATTCTTTCAACCACTCGCCGCGCCGGGCGCCGCTCCACGCGCCGCCCGGGCGCGCCCGCCGTTTCGATTATGTGCTACAAGGAAGTAAAGTTCAATGTTCTTTTGGCACATACCTACTCAAGTTATACCTATGTACATACATCTGTATAACGTGCTGCTCCCCCTTGCGCTCTTTGCTACATAAATATTTCAATAGCGCTGCTATAAATGCTCTTGTTTTCCGTTGCTTCTGCTGCTGCACTGTGGTTTGGGTTTCGCTATCAAAATGATATATGATCGTTGGGTGATTACCAGCGCCGCAGCAGCGTGCGGTAGCAGCTAAGCAGCAGCAACTGCAAAAACGAGCCAACTTTAAGGAAAGGATAAGCCACTATCAAGCGCCAAAAGTAAGGAAAACAAAAAAAAATATAATAATCCGTAGTCAAACGTGTGCCAAGCACTTTTCAAGACAACAAGATGACAATGGACGCGGCCAGCCGCGGCGAGGCCTCAGATTTGTGAAAAGGAAACCAAAAACACAATGTCATTTTTGTTCAACACTACGAGCTCACGCCAGAGTTCGCTCACTCAAGACCAAGAGGCAATCGATCGATCGATAGTCGCTGATGAGTTTGTTACTTTGTTCCCGTTTCCCGATGCAACTGTTTTTAGTTTTCTTTTTGTTTGAAATCATCTTCAAAGTTCCAACCTGTTACATAACAAGTTGAAGTAGGTAACGTGTTTGCTTATACTTCGAAATGTTCTTTACGCCCTATTACCATCGTCGGGCGTCAGAGGTTGTGCAGTGGCGGCGGGATGGTGTGCTGGAGAAACAAAAAGAAGAACCAGATAATCTTATATAGAAATTTCCTTTGCGATGAAATAGGATTTCAAAGTGTTGACAGCTTAAAAGCCACTGCGTTCTCCATGTTACAGGCTTCTTCTTGCCATGGACTTAAGCCTTGGCCAGAGAGCTAAGGCTTTTGTTCACTTTATGCTATGCGCTTGTCTATTTAAAAGAAGAAAAAAATATTTTCTACTAGTTGATAAGATCACGACAATGTTATGTAGGGAATTATTGGTCTTCCAGGTTTTTTCTTATAATATTTTTATTTTAGTTTTCTCGCCAAGAGGACTTCAAAATTTAATAAACTTGAAATGGTAGATTTTTTTTGTTTTATGAAATTATCGGTTGGACAAGTGAAGTCAAAGAGTCCAATATTAGGTATAACTGGGTGCTACACTGTGCTACTGATCTCACCAAGCGATATTTTTAGTTTCGTTTTTGTTTTGTGTCTTATGTTTACCTGTGGAAAAAAATGAGTTTGCAATTTTAAATTGGTGTTTGAAAAATTCAACACCTGTTCTAGATTGAGTGAGTTACACTGTAGGTCATATGACATTAAAAACTGGCTTAAGACATAACCAAAGAAGTTATAAATCATAGAAGATATTATAGTATGACCTTGAATGACAAAGAACGACAACAACAAGACGACCAGAGAGAGAAGAAGGCTTGTAACGATTAACTCAATTGAACACTTTTAGTTAAAATTCAATAAAATGATATAGAATTTAATGGAAAATTAAATTGTATTTTATTAAATTAAATTAAATTAAATTAAATTAAATTAAATTAAATTAAAATGCAGAATTGAATTGAATTGGATTTAATTTAATTGAGTTGAATTGAATTATATTTTATTAAATTAAATTAAATTAAAATGCAGAATTGAATTGAATTGGATTTAATTTAATTGAGTTGAATTGAATTGAATTATATTGAATTGAATTAAATTGAATTGGATTGAATTAAATTGAATTGAATTGAATTGCATTAAATTCTTACATTTTCTCCAACCTCCAGGTGATTAAGACCTACTGTAAATAGTTGTATAAGCGCGCTAGGCTATAAAGTACAGTTCGAATTATTTTTTTGAAGCATTTTTTACTAGTGCACTGGATTCAACAATTTTCACACCCACGTATATTTCTAAGAATGAACATTGAACAGGATACAAACTTGCTTTTGCTATGACGATAATATTCCACCTACAATGGTCTTTAGCAAGTTATGAGCGCCTTACACATATACGAAGCATACGGAAATTCAATCATATGTATTGATTGAAACTACTTTGGTGGTATTGCCTGCGGTTTTTGTGTTTTTGCCTATCGATTATTCTTTAATTAATAGTACTTGCTTTTCGCCTATTTGCAGACGAGGCGTGAGCACGTACATATATGTACATTTGTCCCGTGGCGTTTGCCACTTTGAATCTCATATCGTCTGTACCTATGTACTTCTAGCCACTTATCTACTCGTTTCAATTGCACACCTGAAAGGTGGTTTAATGTCTTTATTTTCCCCCTCTCCAATGTGCGTATAGACTCATGTCACCCTCGCGTTCGCGCTTGGCATAGGCTGACTGGATGGATGCGTGCAAAATACGCACACACTATTGTAAATTCATTTCGTTTGTTGGCACACACCTTTTACCTTCAGATCATTTTCTGATTTGCTGGCAAAGACAAAGACGTTATATCTTAGCTTATAATGCATAGGTTTTTAAAACAGGTCGAGATAATTTTTGGTGCAGAAAAAAACCGTTTTTGTTATTATATGAGGTTGAAACGCGAATTTTTTACAGCTAAATGTTTTATATTTCCTGATAATTCATAGAATTGGCTCAGACGAAAAAACTATTACTTATATGAAATTTTTTGAAGACAAAAATTAAGCAAATCATAACAGGTGACAGTTTACTCTCCCCAATAATGTTTTCATTACTTGATTTTTAATTTGTGTACCGGAAGCATCAGGAGCACCTACTCGTATCAAGCGTTCGATTTATCTTGCTAAAATTGTTTAATTATTTGAACGACATTAGCACAATTGGAAATATTCTTTTTTACATAAACTGATCTTAATGTAACGTTCCCCCTCTTTAAGTTCTTTATCAACCTAGGGTTTTGATTTTTCCAAGTCTCAAGTGTCATACATTTACTTATTCTAAGCATCTTGAATACCCATTAAAACGTCCCGTTCATGTCTTTTGATAATTTTATCAGTGCATCAATGCGTCCGCGTATTTTTGAACTAAATAAGGTTCTATATAGGAGGTATTCGCGTTAACTCAAATTTTGAACTGTTATAGAGTACTCATGTCATAGAAACCAAAACCAAAAGAGCTGAAAAAATGATTTATTATAGCAGCTTACAAAACGAAATTCCTATAAACCTTTGGCGATACATAGCAAAATAACAATTTAATCGTGTGGTGGGCTTTGATTATGTAGCGTGCTATCTTGTGTTCAGCGCCAAATCGTTGTTGTTGTTGTTGACGAAGTCGTTGTTACGGACGGACGCGACGACCGACGGTGTGTATATTTTGTATTCGTATTGGGTGGGCACATCTGACTATAAGGGTCCATTCTTTTAGGTATAGTAGATATACTTCATACAGAGCAAATACTACATTGCCCGAGTGTATTTTCCAACGACAGCGCAGCGCACGTCCCTGTTTAATTGTCCCATATGTCTCCGTGTGCTTTAAAGCAATACTTGCAGTCAACATGGCACGATTATGTTGCACACAGTTGTTCTTGTTGCAATTCTTATTTTTTACCTTTCGAAATGTTGTTTTTTGTCTCTCTATTTTGTAGGCTGCTACCTGTCTTTGGAAAGAAAAAAGGTTCGAAACATCTATGCAAGGAAGTCAATACCTATTGACTCCCACCTTTCCCGCCTCCTGCCAATAGTTTCAAAAAATATAGGTACCCTTACGTTCAACATTGATATATTGCGTCAATTTTTCTATGAAAGTTTAGTGTACACTCAACATCAACTTATAAAACAAGTAGCTTCGAATGAAGCGGGAAAAAATTGTACCCCGTATTATACAGCGAAAGAAATATCGAAGGGTTTATTGTTTACCTTCACGAAAAATATAAATATCTAGAAGTACTATAGAGAGCTTTCAATTGTTCTTAAATCATTTTGGTTATTTACTTAAAGCTGGAATACTCGTATTTTTTGTAAGGGATTTAAATTGATTTTCTTAATTTAAACTTACCATCGCCAGATATGCTTCCCTGAGAACTGTGAGAGTCTTCTGGAATGAAGAGAAACAAATATTTTATAATTTTGACAAATAAAGAAGGTAAATACTTTTTAAAGAATTATCGAACTTCACCTTATAATCTATAATCTGTTACAAAGTTTAAATCATACAAGTTTAATAAAAAGTCTCAAATCGGCTCGTTCATAAATCATAGCGAAAACATATACTGACAGATCTTGAAATGTATGAAGTTGGATGCTGATTTTTTGATTTTTTATTTTCTGGCAATATTTTTATTCTCGTAGTTCATAATCGGTCGTGAGAAACGTTTTTGGGTATGCATACGAGGCAACAAAACAAAAACAGTAAAGTTGTCAATATTTCGTGAGTGTTTATGGTAGATTTACACTTTTCTGTACTTCCAAACCAGCAGAGAAAGGGAATGCATGCTTGTAGACCAAAAATACAGTGATTTTTGTAAATGCTAAATAAAGGAAGTGTCATAGTGTCATAGATATAAAGAACAACATGTTCATCTTTTGGGAATTACTATTTCACACATTCTGGTTATTTGGCACCAGCTTTTCTTTTTTATAGGAACATCCCCAAAACTAAAAAAAGATCACATTTACAGACTCAGGATGATCGGACCCATTCGGTTCGTTTGTCCAGGGGCTTTTTATGATTGTCTACCTATTATTTTTGTCCTGGTACAATTTGTTCAAAAAAATATAAGACATTCCTTATTTATAGGAACACCACCGGTTCATTTGTTTGTCCTCCTATCTTATCATCTTTGTAATTTAAAAAAAAATGTTGTATAAATAGAATTTCGGGATATGAGGGAACTTTTAATTTAAAAAAAGTTGCTATAAGTCAGTTTTTTAGGAAATTGCCCATGCTACCTAAAGGGGGGTAAGAGACCCCCCTCCCACACGATTTTGTTCTCGTTTCAAACCAACCCGGCCTTTTGATGCACTTTATACCTACCAATTAGCCTAAAGCCTTCATTTGTGACAGAATTATGCCAATTGAGAGCTGTTAAATTAACATAGCTTATTGATATCCGAAAACCAAAGAGTGAAAGGCTAATATCCTTTCATCCCTGTACAGCATATTTAAATTGGACAGAGTACCTATAATACGTATGTATATAGCCTCCAATGCAATTCATTTTAAATTAAATTAAATCATCATTCTTTTTTAAAAAAATTGTTTGTTTCAAAAAGTAAAAATAAAATCATAAACCAACCAACAAACTGACCTGCATTGTTTTGATGTTCGTTTATAGATATCCATTCTGCAGCAGAAGTTGGCAAGACATTCGTACCACTTCCGCTGCCACTTCCACAATATCCTTCCAATTTGTGACCTAAAAACAAATTTTAAAAACGGTTTTAAAAACAAAATCTGCAATTTCCATTTTGAGAACAAAAATAAAATAAAAATAAAATACCAAGGTACAAAATCTTATCGAATTGAACTCTTTTTTTGCCGAAAATTGTAGAAAAAATTTAATAACGAAAAAAGGACAATTGTTCTTTGACAATAATGTGTTTTAGTGTGTGTAGTGTGGTTCGGTGATTTGCAATACCAGTGGTCAGTGGTAGAAGTCGATGCAAGCAATAATATACAGTACAGAGCTTTATTTGGAGAACAACAGCATCAAGCTGGAAACATTTGGTTTGTTTTGTTTTGTGTTTTTTTTTTTCTGGATACCGACCAATTTGCATTTGTGGCATCATTAGACCCGAGTTAGTTTAGATAAAATCAAAAGGGGCAAAGAGCCTCTCTCTTCCCTGACACCCCGCACACACTCATGGGTGGAAATGTGAAAAGTAAACGCTTGGCTGCGCACAAAACGATTGTTTTTTCTTTTTTGTTTCGATCCTCTGTTTGGTTTTAGGATGAGCTTAGCTGTGCTCATCTAGCTCACACTAGCTAAAGGGTGGTTGTGGTACAAAGGGTAGAAGGCAAGGAAGGACCGACAACGACGTTCGGGGCCCTCTCCGAATTGTTGCAAGTGCAACAGGAAACGAAGAATTGTTGAATATTATTGTATGGATGATACCTATACATATAGATTATGTAGATATACACAAAATACACTGACGACTCCATTTATATCCTTTGTTGCAGCAGCAGTGATGAGCGCTATGGAAGAATGGGTAATGGCCAATTTTAGGTAAATTCACCCTTGAAAAAAGAATTGGTGGCGGCATGATGGTAAAAGTTGATTTCGCAAAAGCCAGAAACTCTAACATAAAAATATATGCGAGCATTTAAGGTCTTAGAAGAAATGCGTGCTTTTTTATTATTCAAAGGTAATGGAAAATTTAAAAAAGAAAACTTGACATAAAAATCAGAAGAAATATTGGGCCAGTATTGATCCGAAGTAGTTCACTTAACTGAAAAGGATTCGCATCGGCCAAAACGCTAGCCTCTTTCCGAATTTTAAAGTTCTCTAAAATATGAAAATTTAGTTTTAAAACGACATTTAACAAATAAACAAAAGTTTCAGATATTTTTTACTTTTCACATCAGCTATTTTCCTTTTGATTGAATATTTTGAGAAATAAAAGAAAGTTCTTTCAGTTTATTTTCATCGACAGATTGATCATCAACAGTTTTCAAATCAAGTGCAATGCGAAAGGATTCAGTGTTCAAATCGGTAAAGCTAAAAAGTGTACTTTAGAAAATTATATTTATTTTGGATATCTTTTTTGCTGCAAATATTTCACCATTCATCAAAGCCCTTACAAAAATCTGATACGCAGGTAAGAAGGTTCTTATTATCTTGATATGGCCAAGACAATGTAGATTTCATTGAAGTCAAAGCTGCACTATGGCTCTTATTAATATTGTTAAAGTAATAAGGGAGAATGTTGTTAAGAATAATAGCTAAACCACAAGTCGTTTGGACTTTTGACAGGCTCTTTACCGACTTTACAATATTTTACGATATCATGTGGCATAAAGCGCGACGTAAAAATTTGCAAAACGTATTGTGCGTTCAAACCTCGGGCGTTGAAAAGAATGTTTACTTAAGGTTACTAAAATTTTTTAATTAATTTATTGATTTCTTTTATTATTTTATAAATTTAACAACAAATTCTAAAATAAAACAAACAAAATTGCGATGACAATACAGTTGTCAGCTGTCAAAGTGCGACAAAATATAAAATAGATCTATATTCGGGCGCCGAGCTCGAACTTACGATATTTACGATGTAAAGCCTTATAAGAGTCCATTATTTCTATTCATTATGTCAAAGTCGACACGATCGAAAGCGTGATTGTGGTTTAGCTATGAAACAGTTGCCACACACATTTTATATACAAAACAGAAACCAAAAGTATTAAAATATAAATATCTACCTTTTGGAGACTTTTCATCGTGCATATTTATTTGATGCTGATGATGAAGTGATGATTGCATGAATCCACTATGATGATGATGATGGTGGTGATAGTGCTGATGTGATTGTAATGTTGGTAATCCATGGTTTAAGTGCTGAACATGCACTGATGACTGCAGCTCCATACTGAGCATATCACAAATGCCTGCAAACAAAATAATAAAAAAAGCGATTTAAATCACTAAAATTATAAAATAAGAAGTTTTAAATTAATTTTCCAAAGGCTATCTCTCTACGAAAACAATATTCTAAGTTCAATGCCTATAAAAATCAAACACAGAAGTCTGATAATATGGGTCATGCACACCACCCGTGTGCGTGCACTTGAGCAGGGAACACACACATTTGTAAGTACAGGTGTCAACATTAAATAAGGTAGCGCAACACAACACACAACACAATAATAATAATAATAATAAAAATAATAATAATAATAATAATAATAATAATAATAATAATAATAATAATAATAATAATAATAATAATAATAATAATAATAATAATAATAATAATAATAATAATAATAATAATAATAATGATAATAATAATAATAATAATAATAATAATAATAATAATAATAATAATAATAATAATAATAATAATAATAATAATAATAATAATAATAATAATAATAATAATAATAATAATAATAATAATAATAATAATAATAATAATAATAATAATAATAATAATAATAATAATGATGAGAGAAACTTTTACAGGAATGTACTAAAGCCAAATGCAAACGAAAATCACGGAGAAATGGCTAACATTGACGAAGCAACTCTATTTTGGAACGAAATTTGGGGTAAGCCAGAAAGTCATGAACCAAATGCTTCCTGGCTGATTGCAGAACGTCACCATAGCGAAAACATAATGGAGATGCAGCCATGTGCCATAACAGTTGCTGAAATTACGTCAGCTATTAAGCAGGTGTGCAACTGGAAAGCTGCAGGCCCCGATAAAATCCAAAACATTTGGATCAAAAAGCTTCCGATCCTGCACCAGCTCTTAGCCATACACTTCTCAAAATGGCTTGATGAGCCGGAAAGCATGCCACTTTTCCTCATGCAAGGAAATACTTTTCTTCTCCCTAAAGGAAATCCTACACCAAATCCAGCAGCATACCGACCTATTACATGTCTATCAACAGTTTATAAACTCTTCACGAAAGTAATTACCAACCGAGTATATACACACTGCATTGATAGCAATATTATAACGGAAGAGCAAAAAGGTTGTAGTTTGTAGTAAGGACTCCCAAGGATGTAAGGAGCAACTGACCATCGATTCAGTTATAGTACGTCAGGCTACACAAGGAAAACGTAACTTAAGCATGGCTTTCGTTGACTACAAAAAAGCTTTCGACTCTGTTCCTCACTCCTATTTGCATGAAATCCTGGAGATATACAAAATAGACCCTAAAATACGAAGACTTTTAAAAGTTATTAGTGTGAAGTGGTGCGTAACACTACATTTAGGAAGCCTGACTGGCTCTAGAGTTAGCATCAAAAGAGGAATTCTCCAAGGAGATGCATTCAGCCCTCTTTGGTTCTGCTTGTCCCTAAACCCGCTCAGTAAACTACTTAAATCAGTGAATATCGGATTTAACATCAAAGCCGAAACAGGCAACCAAACGCTTAACCATCTACTCTACGTTGACGATCTCAAGCTTTACGCCAACGGTAAGGAAAAAGTCCATAGACTCCTAAATACTGTCAAGAGATTCAGTGATGACATAAAAATGGAATTCGGGATAGACAAATGCAAAATCGTTCATTTAAAGAAAGGAAAGGTTCAAAATGACGATTTGGGCTACCAGATCGATGAAAGAAATGCAATATCTAACTTGTCTGATGATGAATCTTACAAATATTTGGGGCTGATCCAACTAAAAGGAATTTGTGATTCAGCAATAAAGACAGCATTAATCAAGCAATTCACTGAAAGATTGATACTCATTCTTAAATGCAAACTTAACGCTGGTAATATGTTTAAGGCCATTAACACCTGGGTCATTCCTACGCTAACATTTTCATTTGGAGTAGTCAAATGGTCAGAGACGGACCTGAACAGCATCATGAGAACGATTCGAACACAAATGACAAAGTACCGATACCACCACCCCAAAAGTGCAGTTGAGAGAGTTGCCTTACCGCGCTGCGAAGGAGGCAGAGGACTTATCGACGTCGTGCAGTTACATGATAAGCAAATCAACAACCTCAGATCTTACTTCCAGACAAAATCGCAAACATCAAGTCTCTTGCGCACTATTTGTTTGTCAGACAAACAGTATACACCTCTTAATCTTCGCTCACAAGCACACCAGTCTACATTTAATGTGCGTACTAATGCCGCTCTTATCGAGGACTGGAAAAACAAAAGTCTACATGGCCCCCATCGCAGTCAACTTGAGCAAGAAAGTACCCATCTCCACTACTCAAACATATGGCTGTCAAAAGGACAATTGTTTCCAGAAACGGAAGGATTTTTCATCTCAATCCAGGATAAAGTTGTTGCCACCAAGAATTACAGAAGGAATGTGCTCAAAGAACCTGTTGAAACCGATCTATGCAGACGATGCCAAATCTCGTCGGAAACAATAGAACATATACTAGGGGGATGCACTAGCTTAGCTTCACACGACTATACAGCACGGCATAACCAAGTTGCCAAAATCGTCCATATGAGTTTAGCTAAAAGCCTCAACCTAGCAGTAGAAAACCAACCTTACTACAAGTACAGTCCTCCGGCGGTTCTTGAAAATGCAACATTCAAATTATACTGGGATAGGTCAATAATAACCGACCAAACTATAAGGGCCAACAGACCAGACATAGTGGTTTTCGACAAACATGCCAATAACATCACCATATATGATATTGCCATACCTCTGAGCCATAATGTACAATCGACATACAGCGTAAAAATTGGAAAATATACTGAGCTGGCAAACGAGATGAAGGCGATGTATAGGGCTGAAAATGTCCACATTGTTCCAATTGTGATCTCGGCAACTGGACTTATTACTAAGACCCTAGTTTCGCAGATGGAAAAGGAAAATCTTCTCAAAGAATTAGAAAAAATGCAAAAATCAGTCATCCTCAGCACATGCAGTATAGTTCGTCGCTTTTTACAATCGTCATAAAAACTAACAATATGTTCAACAGAGCCTAATCCCTTGGCATAGCCCGGGATAGGTATTTTCCAACCCCATAGGGGTTGAG
>OV049927.1:25446550-25461550 GCA_920104205.1 Eupeodes latifasciatus
GAGAACGAGTTCTTTCGACAAGGTCGAAAATGCCGGCGGATGAGCCGAAGAAGTATGAGGTCAGGCGGACCCTTACTTAAACATCAACAACAACAACAATAACATACTTTCATATTTTAACGTAGATTAACTAAAATTAACATTTAATCACTTATGTACAAATGGGTTTTTAACGCCGCGTTTTAAAGTAGCTTAATTTAACATTTGGTACGAAATTCACACCTCGAACCTCGCGCGTAATTAATAGTAATAGGAAAATGCCTAGTTTAGACTTCTTCTCGATTTTTTTGTTTCTTAAAACTTTCTCGAAAAATAAGAATAGTTGGGAAGGGGTCTGAACTCGCCATTATGTTTCGGCAAGTTTTGGAAACTCATCCAACAACTTGTCGAAACCGTGTTTGTGTGTGTGAAAGCAAAGTTTCGCTGAGAGTCAACAACGGTGGCTTTCCGGATGAGCGTAAAGCTTCCAGGAAGCCGCGATACCGTGACCGACAATCACGAAAACGAATGCTTGTGTTAGATGAATGTGTGTGTGACTGGAATGGTCGAGGGAGGAAAAATTAGTTTTGGGAATTAGCTTGGCACTCTTGATAGAGCCCTACAAGCGATAAGTGATAGAGAAGGAAGTTTCGATGAGTTTTGAAAAGAAAAAGAAAAGATTGAGAAGAAGGATTTGGAAAATCGGGAAATCGAGGAAATTAGAGGGAAAAACTAATAGTCGAGGATCGAGGTGTGAGGATCGGGAGAAAGAGGAAAATAGGAAGAAAAAAAAGATAAGTAATTTGTTTCTGTCGTTTATTTGTTCTTCTCGAGTTTACATATTTTTTTTTTTCAAGACGCGTCCGGTATTAAGAACCCATTTTCTTTTGCGAGTTGTTTTCTTTGTTTCATTTGAATTTTCTTTGGTTCTTTGTTTAACTTCAATTTCAATTTTATTGTAATTTTTTTTTAACTTTTATTTTGAAAACATTTTGGGTTTTAGTCCAGGGATCTTCAATCCCACGGTTTCCCAAAGAATAAATTTTAAACTTAAAAATCAAACGTTCGTTGTGTCTTTTTTTTTTTTGTTCTCTTCAATCGCTTCACTCATCACAAAGTTTTGGAATTTTCTTTTTCGGTTTCAAAAAAAAATTCCTGGCGCCCATTTTATTGCATAGTATCCCACTGTAGGTACTTGCAATAACATATTCCTAAATTGTAACAATTTGATTGATTTTATAAATCAATCAACACTGTTATAATAAATAAAATTCTTCCAAAGAACCCAGCCCAGCTGAGCAGCCGCGGTTACAGCTTCTTTAACGAGCTGTGTTGTTGCACTTTTTTTGAATTCTCTTTTGTGTCGTGTTCGTACTCATTTGAGTGCGAGTTAATAATTTTGTTGCGTGCGTCGTCGTCGTCGTCGCTACGCAGCCGTCGTCGATTTAGTTTGTTTATCGGTTTAGTCTTGTTGTCATAATTTGTTTTTAAATAATTATCAATAAGTAATAATATTAAATTTAGTATATCGCGGTAAACAAATCCAATAAAAAAGTGTAACAAATTGGAGCCCAACGTGTGGGGCCAAAGAAATTGGAAGAATTTCGTGGTATATTTTGTATCGTGTGTTTATATATTGTGTAATTTTTAATAGAACAATTAATTCCTCTGTTTTTTTTTTATAGGTGTTTGATTCGAGTTGTTTTGGTTCCAGTTGAAAATTATTTGAGGTGTTGTATCCAAAGTGTTTTGTTCCTGCAGAAGAAATTGACAGTGTTTTTTTGTATGAGGAAAAAGTTCATCAAGGGATTTATCGAGGGAGTTTACAAAGTGCAAAATAATCGCAAGTATTTTTTTTTAATTTGTGTAGTGTAAACTCGTTTCTTTTACTGTGTGTTATAAGTCAGATTTGTGTTTCTTTTTTTACCATTTATATTTAAATAATTTAATTCGATCGACATTTTGTCTTTTTAATTTTTTGTTGTTCTCTCTCTTTTTTTGTGTGATAGAGAGTTTAATCGCTAGCTACTTCGAGTGACTTATTTTTTCTTGCGTGATAGATTTTATTTCGAGTGTTTTCTTAATATTGAGTGAAAGTTAGTTTTTAAATTTTCAAAGAATTGAGTATAGTTAGTTTGAGTAGGATTTTGGTGTGACCATCTTAACTTTTTTCGATTACTTTTAAAATTTGTTAGGAAATAATTTTTATTTTTAACTACTTTTTTTTAATTCATAAAAATAAATTAAGTCAATAATTAAAATTTTTAGTTTAGGGTTGCCTAGTAGATTTTTTTTTAATTTTTTTTATAAGTAATTTTTTTTGAAAGTTTTTTGGTTAAGTTAAAATGAATATTGGCAGATTAGCGCAGGACGAACTGGCCTACGAGATGAAGGTCAGAGGATTAAAAGTAGGGACAGTGGAGGAAATGCGAAAGGCATTAAGGTCATCGAGGTTACTCGTTAAGAGGAACTCGATGGAAGTTAGTTTAGTTTATCCCTTCACTTATGAAGAGGATGTTGAGGCAATAGGAGCTAAAATTGAGGAGATTAGGGTCCTTCTTAAAGTACCTCCGAAGAATCCAAAGTCATCGGAGTACATTAAGATAGTGACAAAAATTGAGTGGTGTATAGGCAGGTTAGCTAGGACACCTTGTGAGGCCGAAGATGAAGAAGATGAAGTTAGTTCACTTCGGAACAAGGTTTTGTGTTTGCTAGGAGATCTCACCGGTGACAGTGAGAATAGTGATAGGGAGGAGGAGTTAAACAAGGAAAAGACTCCACTTAAGACTCAAACCCAACTTCGGGTACAAGTTGGTCAGACCCTAGGTGTTGGTTCGTGGTCTGCGTTAGGGCCTACTACAGAGACGTTGGCTGAGCCAAGAGTTGGTGTCAGTAGTCCTGTAGTAGGGAACATTTCAGTTAGGGTTCCGTCAGAACGTAGGCTTGATAGGGCCGATGGGTTTTCTGAACGAGTGGTCGTTCAGCAAAAACACATTGAACGTATAGGGAAGTGGGGGGTGAAGTTTACTGGTGACTCAGGTGGAGCATCAGTAAATTCATTCCTAGAAAGAGTGGAGGAACTTCGTTTGGCTAACGATGTTCCTGAAAACCACCTTTTTAAATCCGTTTCGGAGCTATTGGCTGGTAGGGCACTTTTGTGGTTTAGGTCGGTTAGGGAAGATTTGGAGGGTTGGCAGGAATTCGTCAAGGAACTCAAAGCGGAGTTCCTTCCTGCGAATTACGATGATCTCTTGTTGGAGGAGATTAATCGGCGTTCGCAGGGAAAGGAAGAAACTTTCGGCGCATATCTGACCACGATGAGGACATTGTTTCGAAGATTGTCGGAACCTTTGTCAGAGGTAA
Organism: Eupeodes latifasciatus; assembly: GCA_920104205.1. Lineage (NCBI taxonomy): Eukaryota > Metazoa > Arthropoda > Insecta > Diptera > Syrphidae > Eupeodes > Eupeodes latifasciatus. Next base: position 25,449,893 of record OV049927.1, read on the forward strand.
GGATGCTTTCGATATTAAGGAAAAATGTAGATCCCTTTTATCAGGTGCAGATAGCTAGTGCCAAACCAAAGACGGTTAAGGAACTTGCTATCTTAGGTAGGGAGTTAGATACCCTTAAGGTGAATGTAGATAGTTTTACCCCACCTTCTAGAAGCAAAAATTTGTTGGAACCGGAGTGCGGTTATCAACCTAGTTCGTCTGGACAACACCGAGTAGCGGCTGTTGCTCCAGTTGCTGAAAATCCGTTTAGGTCGGTTAGGTGTTATAATTGTAACAAGGAAGGGCACATAGCTTCGAAATGTAACGTTCAGAAACGTTGCTTCGGTTGTGGAACGGTAGGAGTGTATCGTAGGGACTGTAGGAGGTGTTCGGGAAATGGGGATCGGGCTCTTGTGTCAGCAGGACAAGGAGTCCGTCGGCGTTAGGGAGGTCGTCTGCTGACGATCAGCGTGTAGGAGTTCAACTGAGTTTCACGTTAGCAGCAAATGGTAGGGACACTAGACCATATTTAGGAGTTAAGGTTTATGGAATCAAGTTTTTGGGGTTGCTTGATTCAGGAGCCTCCCGTACCATTGTGGGTGGTGACGGGTGGAAAATTTTTAAAGAGTTAGGGCTTAGGTTAGGAAAGAGTAGTGTTGGGTCAGTAGAGTTAGCAGATGGAGCAGGTGTAGGTGTAGCTGGGTCTGTTTCTCTACCAGTGGAGGTTGAGAACAAATCCTTTTTGATAGAATGTCTTGTCATTCCGAATCTTCCACACCAGTTGATCTTGGGTGCCGATTTTTGGGCACTATCGGGCATAGTCCCGGATTTGAGATCAGGGGTGTGGAATTTTTCGAATCAAGAGAGATTGGCTTCGATGACAGACATGGTAGCGATTAGGGAAAAATCGGATTTGAACGATTTCGAAAATAGGAAATTAGAATTAGTGTTAGGAGAACTTTTTAAATCAATGACCGAAGGTTTAGGGTGCACCAACTTAGTTGAGCACAAGATAAGGACGTCTGCAGAACCGATAAAGCAAAGATATTACCCTATTTCGCCAGCGATTCAGAGACATATCGATCAGGAGCTCCAGGAGATGTTGGAAGCTGGAGTGATCGAGAAGTCGAAGAGTCCTTGGGCATCGCCGATTCTTCTGGTTAAGAAGAAAGATGGCAGTTACCGGTTCTGTGTTGACTATAGGAAATTGAATGAGGTTACTGATAGGGATGCTTATCCACTACCCTTTATTTCAGCAATTTTAGACAAGCTTCGAAACGCGAAGTACTTGTCTTCTTTAGACATTAAATCTGCTTATTGGCAGATTCCAATGGAGAAAGAATCGCGCAAGTACACAACCTTTACCGTGCCAGGGCGTGGCCTGTTTCAATTTTGCAGGATGCCATTCGGCTTGCACAATTCCCCGGCAACTTGGCAAAGGTTTATTGACGACGTTTTAGGTCCTGACTTAGAACCGTTCGTCTTTGTGTACTTGGATGACATTATCATCGTCACCGATTCTTTCGATAGGCACTTAGAAATTTTAAAAGAAGTTTTTAAAAGGTTAGGAGAAGCAGGTTTAAAAGTAGGTAGGGAAAAATGTAATTTTTGTAGGTCTTCTTTAAAATTTTTAGGGTATGTAGTTGATAGGAACGGGCTTCATGTTGACCCGGAAAAAGTGGAAAGCATGATTAGGATTCCTGCACCGAAAAATGTGAAGGAAATTAGGAGTTTTGTAGGGACAATTTCGTGGTACCGTAGGTTTGTACCAAATTTTGCAATATTAGTTAGGCCTCTTACCGATCTCTTAAAGAAAGGTAAGAAATTTGAGTGGACCCAAGAATGTGAGGAGAGTTTTAAGAAAGCCAAAGAGTGTTTGGTTACGGCACCGATTCTAACATGTCCGGATTTTTCAAGGCCGTTTGTTGTACAAACAGATGCGTCGGACTATGGCATCGGGGCCGTATTATCTCAGGAGTTTGAGGATGGCGAAAAAGCCATATGTTATTTAAGTCGGTCATTGAATAGGAATGAAAGGAACTACTCTACGACCGAAAAGGAATGTTTAGCGGTCCTTTGGGCGATTGAAAAGTTGCGGCCGTATCTCGAAGGTGTTCGATTTACAGTCGTAACTGATCATCACTCTTTGGTCTGGCTAAGCAACCTTAAGGATCCGCAGGGTAGATTAGCTCTTTGGGCCATTCGGCTCCAACAGTTTGATTTCAAAATCATTCACAGAAAGGGCAAAGAACATGTCGTTCCTGATATGTTGTCGCGAGGAGTTCCAGAAGTAGCTGGTGTCTCTGAGGCGGATTCGGACCCTTGGGTGATTAAAATGAAATCACAGGTAGAAAAGAGCCCGTTAGAATACCCATCTTGGCGAGTGGAGAATGGGCGGCTCTATAAACATGTTAGGTTGAACCATATAGTCGTTCATGATAATGGTGAGGAGTGGAAGTTAGTGTTAGGGAAAAATGATAGGACGAGAATACTTAACGAGTGCCATGATGCTCCACTTTCAGGACACATGGGCGTTAAGAAAACTTTTGCTAGGGTAGCTGAAAAATATTACTGGCCCAAAATGAGGAGTGATATTACGAGGTATGTTAGGAATTGTAAAATTTGCCAAAGTGTGAAGCCGGTGAACGAAAAACCAGCTGGTCTAATGACCGAAAGAGTAGGGAATTCCCAACCGTGGGAAATGATTTGCGTGGACTTGGTGGGTCCATTACCAAAATCGTCGCGAGGGTTCGTTTATATTTTAACGGTCGTCGACTATTTTACTAAATTCCCTTTGTTGTTCGCGTTACGGTCCGCAATGGCGAAAGCAGTATGTCGGGAGTTGGAAGAAAACGTGTTTCTTCTTTTCGGGATTCCAAAGTGGATCGTCTGTGACAACGGTCCCCAGTTCCGTGGCAAGGAACTGAAAATGCTTAGCAAAGCGTATGGGTCACAACTTCGGTTTACGGCGAATTATCATCCGCAAGCGAATCCGGCGGAACGGATTAATCAAATTATTAAGACTACGCTCCGGGCGTATGTTTCGGAAAACCAGCGGAGTTGGGATTCGCAACTGGCAAAAGTGGCCTGTGCAATCCGAACTTCGCAACATGAGGTTTTAGGTGTGTCGCCATACTTCGCAAATTTCGGTAGGAACATGGTAACTAGTGGCCATGAAGTAGGAATTAGGGATAGCGATAGGGACCCAGATAGTACGGAAATTAATAGGCAGTTTCGGAAACTGAGAGAGGACATAGCTAGGAAGTTGGAAGCAGCGGGAAAGAAGGCTGCAACGACTTATAATTTACGTAGGAGGGACGCGCAATATCACACGGGTGATCTCGTTTGGCGTAGGAACTTCGCGCTGTCCGATGCAGCAAATTATTTCGCGGCGAAGTTGGCGACCAAATTTGTAGGACCTTACAAGGTCAGCAAGAGAGTGTCACCTTGGACATATCTTTTGGTAGATGATCGCGGTAAGGAGCGAGGAACGTGGCATGTTAAGGATTTAAAACCTTTTGTTGATGTTTGAGTCAAGTCCCTTTTGTTGTAGTATTTTTTTTGATTGTTCATTGTCATTTTTGTTTACTTAACGTGCCATACTAATGATTTTTTTTCTTTTTCTTTTAAATGTAATGATGGTCCTTTGTTATTGTTGTCTACCCCTGGCTGAGCCTTAAGAAATGGTTTGCTTTTCTCGAAAAGTAAACACATTTCTTGGGAGGTAAGGGTGGGATTTGTTACGGTAAATTTTTACCGCAACAAAAACCAGCCTTTGGCTGTTTTATTTTTCCTTAGTTGTGGCTGCAAAATATCGGCAAAGTTGAGGGCAACCATGGTCTCATCAACCACAGGTGTACCTAGCCTTTATTTTGCAAAAGCAACAAAAGCAGGTGATCGAGATCGAGAACGAGTTCTTTCGACAAGGTCGAAAATGCCGGCGGATGAGCCGAAGAAGTATGAGGTCAGGCGGACCCTTACTTAAACATCAACAACAACAACAATAACATACTTTCATATTTTAACGTAGATTAACTAAAATTAACATTTAATCACTTATGTACAAATGGGTTTTTAACGCCGCGTTTTAAAGTAGCTTAATTTAACATTTGGTACGAAATTCACACCTCGAACCTCGCGCGTAATTAATAGTAATAGGAAAATGCCTAGTTTAGACTTCTTCTCGATTTTTTGTTTCTTAAAACTTTCTCGAAAAATAAGAATAGTTGGGAAGGGGTCTGAACTCGCCATTATGTTTCGGCAAGTTTTGGAAACTCATCCAACAACTTGTCGAAACCGTGTTTGTGTGTGTGAAAGCAAAGTTTCGCTGAGAGTCAACAACGGTGGCTTTCCGGATGAGCGTAAAGCTTCCAGGAAGCCGCGATACCGTGACCGACAATCACGAAAACGAATGCTTGTGTTAGATGAATGTGTGTGTGACTGGAATGGTCGAGGGAGGAAAAATTAGTTTTGGGAATTAGCTTGGCACTCTTGATAGAGCCCTAAAAGCGATAAGTGATAGAGAAGGAAGTTTCGAGGAGTTTTGAAAAGAAAAAGAAAAGATTGAGAAGAAGGATTTGGAAAATCGGGAAATCGAGGAAATTAGAGGGAAAAACTAATAGTCGAGGATCGAGGTGTGAGGATCGGGAGAAAGAGGAAAATAGGAAGAAAAAAAAGATAAGTAATTTGTTTCTGTCGTTTATTTGTTCTTCTCGAGTTTACATATTTTTTTTTTCAAGACGCGTCCGGTATTAAGAACCCATTTTCTTTTGCGAGTTGTTTTCTTTGTTTCATTTGAATTTTCTTTGGTTCTTTGTTTAACTTCAATTTCAATTTTATTGTAATTTTTTTTTTAACTTTTATTTTGAAAACATTTTGGGTTTTAGTCCAGGGATCTTCAATCCCACGGTTTCCCAAAGAATAAATTTTAAACTTAAAAATCAAACGTTCGTTGTGTCTTTTTTTTTTTTGTTATCTTCAATCGCTTCACTCATCACAAAGTTTTGGAATTTTCTTTTTCGGTTTCAAAAAAAAATTCCTGGCGCCCATTTTATTGCATAGTATCCCACTGTAGGTACTTGCAATAACATATTCCTAAATTGTAACAATTTGATTGATTTTATAAATCAATCAACACTGTTATAATAAATAAAATTCTTCCAAAGAACCCAGCCCAGCTGAGCAGCCGCGGTTACAGCTTCTTTAACGAGCTGTGTTGTTGCACTTTTTTTGAATTCTCTTTTGTGTCGTGTTCGTACTCATTTGAGTGCGAGTTAATAATTTTGTTGCGTGCGTCGTCGTCGTCGTCGCTACGCAGCCGTCGTCGATTTAGTTTGTTTATCGGTTTAGTCTTGTTGTCATAATTTGTTTTTAAATAATTATCAATAAGTAATAATATTAAATTTAGTATATCGCGGTAAACAAATCCAATAAAAAAGTGTAACAAATTGGAGCCCAACGTGTGGGGCCAAAGAAATTGGAAGAATTTCGTGGTATATTTTGTATCGTGTGTTTATATATTGTGTAATTTTTAATAGAACAATTAATTCCTCTGTTTTTTTTTTATAGGTGTTTGATTCGAGTTGTTTTGGTTCCAGTTGAAAATTATTTGAGGTGTTGTATCCAAAGTGTTTTGTTCCTGCAGAAGAAATTGACAGTGTTTTTTTGTATGAGGAAAAAGTTCATCAAGGGATTTATCGAGGGAGTTTACAAAGTGCAAAATAATCGCAAGTATTTTTTTTTAATTTGTGTAGTGTAAACTCGTTTCTTTTACTGTGTGTTATAAGTCAGATTTGTGTTTCTTTTTTTACCATTTATATTTAAATAATTTAATTCGATCGACATTTTGTCTTTTTAATTTTTTGTTGTTCTCTCTCTTTTTTTGTGTGATAGAGAGTTTAATCGCTAGCTACTTCGAGTGACTTATTTTTTCTTGCGTGATAGATTTTATTTCGAGTGTTTTCTTAATATTGAGTGAAAGTTAGTTTTTAAATTTTCAAAGAATTGAGTATAGTTAGTTTGAGTAGGATTTTGGTGTGACCATCTTAACTTTTTTCGATTACTTTTAAAATTTGTTAGGAAATAATTTTTATTTTTAACTACTTTTTTTTAATTCATAAAAATAAATTAAGTCAATAATTAAAATTTTTAGTTTAGGGTTGCCTAGTAGATTTTTTTTTAATTTTTTTTATAAGTAATTTTTTTTGAAAGTTTTTTGGTTAAGTTAAAATGAATATTGGCAGATTAGCGCAGGACGAACTGGCCTACGAGATGAAGGTCAGAGGATTAAAAGTAGGGACAGTGGAGGAAATGCGAAAGGCATTAAGGTCATCGAGGTTACTCGTTAAGAGGAACTCGATGGAAGTTAGTTTAGTTTATCCCTTCACTTATAAAGAGGATGTTGAGGCAATAGGAGCTAAAATTGAGGAGATTAGGGTCCTTCTTAAAGTACCTCCGAAGAATCCAAAGTCATCGGAGTACATTAAGATAGTGACAAAAATTGAGTGGTGTATAGGCAGGTTAGCTAGGACACCTTGTGAGGCCGAAGATGAAGAAGATGAAGTTAGTTCACTTCGGAACAAGGTTTTGTGTTTGCTAGGAGATCTCACCGGTGACAGTGAGAATAGTGATAGGGAGGAGGAGTTAAACAAGGAAAAGACTCCACTTAAGACTCAAACCCAACTTCGGGTACAAGTTGGTCAGACCCTAGGTGTTGGTTCGTGGTCTGCGTTAGGGCCTACTACAGAGACGTTGGCTGAGCCAAGAGTTGGTGTCAGTAGTCCTGTAGTAGGGAACATTTCAGTTAGGGTTCCGTCAGAACGTAGGCTTGATAGGGCCGATGGGTTTTCTGAACGAGTGGTCGTTCAGCAAAAACACATTGAACGTATAGGGAAGTGGGGGGTGAAGTTTACTGGTGACTCAGGTGGAGCATCAGTAAATTCATTCCTAGAAAGAGTGGAGGAACTTCGTTTGGCTAACGATGTTCCTGAAAACCACCTTTTTAAATCCGTTTCGGAGCTATTGGCTGGTAGGGCACTTTTGTGGTTTAGGTCGGTTAGGGAAGATTTGGAGGGTTGGCAGGAATTCGTCAAGGAACTCAAAGCGGAGTTCCTTCCTGCGAATTACGATGATCTCTTGTTGGAGGAGATTAATCGGCGTTCGCAGGGAAAGGAAGAAACTTTCGGCGCATATCTGACCACGATGAGGACATTGTTTCGAAGATTGTCGGAACCTTTGTCAGAGGTAAGGATGCTTTCGATATTAAGGAAAAATGTAGATCCCTTTTATCAGGTGCAGATAGCTAGTGCCAAACCAAAGACGGTTAAGGAACTTGCTATCTTAGGTAGGGAGTTAGATACCCTTAAGGTGAATGTAGATAGTTTTACCCCACCTTCTAGAAGCAAAAATTTGTTGGAACCGGAGTGCGGTTATCAACCTAGTTCGTCTGGACAACACCGAGAAGCGGCTGTTGCTCCAGTTGCTGAAAATCCGTTTAGGTCGGTTAGGTGTTATAATTGTAACAAGGAAGGGCACATAGCTTCGAAATGTAACGTTCAGAAACGTTGCTTCGGTTGTGGAACGGTAGGAGTGTATCGTAGGGACTGTAGGAGGTGTTCGGGAAATGGGGATCGGGCCCTTGTGTCAGCAGGACAAGGAGTCCGTCGGCGTTAGGGAGGTCGTCTGCTGACGATCAGCGTGTAGGAGTTCAACTGAGTTTCACGTTAGCGGCAAATGGTAGGGACACTAGACCATATTTAGGAGTTAAGGTTTATGGAATCAAGTTTTTGGGGTTGCTTGATTCAGGAGCCTCCCGTACCATTGTGGGTGGTGACGGGTGGAAAATTTTTAAAGAGTTAGGGCTTAGGTTAGGAAAGAGTAGTGTTGGGTCAGTAGAGTTAGCAGATGGAGCAGGTGTAGGTGTAGCTGGGTCTGTTTCTCTACCAGTGGAGGTTGAGAACAAATCCTTTTTGATAGAATGTCTTGTCATTCCGAATCTTCCACACCAGTTGATCTTGGGTGCCGATTTTTGGGCACTATCGGGCATAGTCCCGGATTTGAGATCAGGGGTGTGGAATTTTTCGAATCAAGAGAGATTGGCTTCGATGACAGACATGGTAGCGATTAGGGAAAAATCGGATTTGAACGATTTCGAAAATAGGAAATTAGAATTAGTGTTAGGAGAACTTTTTAAATCAATGACTTAGTTGAGCACAAGATAAGGACGTCTGCAGAACCGATAAAGCAAAGATATTACCCTATTTCGCCAGCGATTCAGAGACATATCGATCAGGAGCTCCAGGAGATGTTGGAAGCTGGAGTGATCGAGAAGTCGAAGAGTCCTTGGGCATCGCCGATTCTTCTGGTTAAGAAGAAAGATGGCAGTTACCGGTTCTGTGTTGACTATAGGAAATTGAATGAGGTTACTGATAGGGATGCTTATCCACTACCCTTTATTTCAGCAATTTTAGACAAGCTTCGAAACGCGAAGTACTTGTCTTCTTTAGACATTAAATCTGCTTATTGGCAGATTCCAATGGAGAAAGAATCGCGCAAGTACACAACCTTTACCGTGCCAGGGCGTGGCCTGTTTCAATTTTGCAGGATGCCATTCGGCTTGCACAATTCCCCGGCAACTTGGCAAAGGTTTATTGACGACGTTTTAGGTCCTGACTTAGAACCGTTCGTCTTTGTGTACTTGGATGACATTATCATCGTCACCGATTCTTTCGATAGGCACTTAGAAATTTTAAAAGAAGTTTTTAAAAGGTTAGGAGAAGCAGGTTTAAAAGTAGGTAGGGAAAAATGTAATTTTTGTAGGTCTTCTTTAAAATTTTTAGGGTATGTAGTTGATAGGAACGGGCTTCATGTTGACCCGGAAAAAGTGGAAAGCATGATTAGGATTCCTGCACCGAAAAATGTGAAGGAAATTAGGAGTTTTGTAGGGACAATTTCGTGGTACCGTAGGTTTGTACCAAATTTTGCAATATTAGTTAGGCCTCTTACCGATCTCTTAAAGAAAGGTAAGAAATTTGAGTGGACCCAAGAATGTGAGGAGAGTTTTAAGAAAGCCAAAGAGTGTTTGGTTACGGCACCGATTCTAACATGTCCGGATTTTTCAAGGCCGTTTGTTGTACAAACAGATGCGTCGGACTATGGCATCGGGGCCGTATTATCTCAGGAGTTTGAGGATGGCGAAAAAGCCATATGTTATTTAAGTCGGTCATTGAATAGGAATGAAAGGAACTACTCTACGACCGAAAAGGAATGTTTAGCGGTCCTTTGGGCGATTGAAAAGTTGCGGCCGTATCTCGAAGGTGTTCGATTTACAGTCGTAACTGATCATCACTCTTTGGTCTGGCTAAGCAACCTTAAGGATCCGCAGGGTAGATTAGCTCTTTGGGCCATTCGGCTCCAACAGTTTGATTTCAAAATCATTCACAGAAAGGGCAAAGAACATGTCGTTCCTGATATGTTGTCGCGAGGAGTTCCAGAAGTAGCTGGTGTCTCTGAGGCGGATTCGGACCCTTGGGTGATTAAAATGAAATCACAGGTAGAAAAGAGCCCGTTAGAATACCCATCTTGGCGAGTGGAGAATGGGCGGCTCTATAAACATGTTAGGTTGAACCATATAGTCGTTCATGATAATGGTGAGGAGTGGAAGTTAGTGTTAGGGAAAAATGATAGGACGAGAATACTTAACGAGTGCCATGATGCTCCACTTTCAGGACACATGGGCGTTAAGAAAACTTTTGCTAGGGTAGCTGAAAAATATTACTGGCCCAAAATGAGGAGTGATATTACGAGGTATGTTAGGAATTGTAAAATTTGCCAAAGTGTGAAGCCGGTGAACGAAAAACCAGCTGGTCTAATGACCGAAAGAGTAGGGAATTCCCAACCGTGGGAAATGATTTGCGTGGACTTGGTGGGTCCATTACCAAAATCGTCGCGAGGGTTCGTTTATATTTTAACGGTCGTCGACTATTTTACTAAATTCCCTTTGTTGTTCGCGTTACGGTCCGCAATGGCGAAAGCAGTATGTCGGGAGTTGGAAGAAAACGTGTTTCTTCTTTTCGGGATTCCAAAGTGGATCGTCTGTGACAACGGTCCCCAGTTCCGTGGCAAGGAACTGAAAATGCTTAGCGAAGCGTATGGGTCACAACTTCGGTTTACGGCGAATTATCATCCGCAAGCGAATCCGGCGGAACGGATTAATCAAATTATTAAGACTACGCTCCGGGCGTATGTTTCGGAAAACCAGCGGAGTTGGGATTCGCAACTGGCAAAAGTGGCCTGTGCAATCCGAACTTCGCAACATGAGGTTTTAGGTGTGTCGCCATACTTCGCAAATTTCGGTAGGAACATGGTAACTAGTGGCCATGAAGTAGGAATTAGGGATAGCGATAGGGACCCAGATAGTACGGAAATTAATAGGCAGTTTCGGAAACTGAGAGAGGACATAGCTAGGAAGTTGGAAGCAGCGGGAAAGAAGGCTGCAACGACTTATAATTTACGTAGGAGGGACGCGCAATATCACACGGGTGATCTCGTTTGGCGTAGGAACTTCGCGCTGTCCGATGCAGCAAATTATTTCGCGGCGAAGTTGGCGACCAAATTTGTAGGACCTTACAAGGTCAGCAAGAGAGTGTCACCTTGGACATATCTTTTGGTAGATGATCGCGGTAAGGAGCGAGGAACGTGGCATGTTAAGGATTTAAAACCTTTTGTTGATGTTTGAGTCAAGTCCCTTTTGTTGTAGTATTTTTTTTGATTGTTCATTGTCATTTTTGTTTACTTAACGTGCCATACTAATGATTTTTTTTCTTTTTCTTTTAAATGTAATGATGGTCCTTTGTTATTGTTGTCTACCCCTGGCTGAGCCTTAAGAAATGGTTTGCTTTTCTCGAAAAGTAAACACATTTCTTGGGAGGTAAGGGTGGGATTTGTTACGGTAAATTTTTACCGCAACAAAAACCAGCCTTTGGCTGTTTTATTTTTCCTTAGTTGTGGCTGCAAAATATCGGCAAAGTTGAGGGCAACCATGGTCTCATCAACCACAGGTGTACCTAGCCTTTATTTTGCAAAAGCAACAAAAGCAGGTGATCGAGATCGAGAACGAGTTCTTTCGACAAGGTCGAAAATGCCGGCGGATGAGCCGAAGAAGTATGAGGTCAGGCGGACCCTTACTTAAACATCAACAACAACAACAATAACATACTTTCATATTTTAACGTAGATTAACTAAAATTAACATTTAATCACTTATGTACAAATGGGTTTTTAACGCCGCGTTTTAAAGTAGCTTAATTTAACATTTGGTACGAAATTCACACCTCGAACCTCGCGCGTAATTAATAGTAATAGGAAAATGCCTAGTTTAGACTTCTTCTCGATTTTTTGTTTCTTAAAACTTTCTCGAAAAATAAGAATAGTTGGGAAGGGGTCTGAACTCGCCATTATGTTTCGGCAAGTTTTGGAAACTCATCCAACAACTTGTCGAAACCGTGTTTGTGTGTGTGAAAGCAAAGTTTCGCTGAGAGTCAACAACGGTGGCTTTCCGGATGAGCGTAAAGCTTCCAGGAAGCCGCGATACCGTGACCGACAATCACGAAAACGAATGCTTGTGTTAGATGAATGTGTGTGTGACTGGAATGGTCGAGGGAGGAAAAATTAGTTTTGGGA
>OV049927.1:26171425-26282605 GCA_920104205.1 Eupeodes latifasciatus
AAGTTCATCGCGCGCTTCTTCCAGCGAGCGACTAAGCTCATTTTTGGCTCAATGGGTACGTAAATAAGCAGAATTGTCGATTTTGGAGTGAATATCAGCCAGAAGCATTGCAAGAGCTACCAATGCATCCAGAAAAAGTCACAGTTTGGTGCGGTTTATGGGCTGGTGGCATCATTGGACCGTACTTCTTCAAAGATGATGCGAATCGTAACGTAACTGTGAATGGTGAGCGCTAACGTGAGATGATATCCAACTTTTTTCTGCCTAAAATGCAAGAGCTTGACTTGCATGACCTGTGGTTTCAACAAGACGGTGCCAGATGCCACACAGCACGCGCAACAATGAACTTATTGAGAGGCGAGTTCGGTGAACATTTTATTTCACGTTCGGGACTGGTCAACCGCCTAGATCATGCGATTTAGCCTTTAGAATATTTTTTGTGCCAAAATTGGAATAATCGGATGGACCATTTGAGGCGCAGTCAAGGTCAACATTTGCATGAAATAATCTTCAAGCATTAAATTATATGGAAGGTACTATCGATTCAAATAAAGATTTCATGCATTTTTCTGAATTTTATGTGTTTTTTTTAAATAACTTTCCTATAGCTTTTAAAAACTCACCCTTTATATACATATACATATACATATAAAACGGACAAACTAAAGGAATTATATCACACTAAATTTTTGGTATAAAAAAGATAAAATATAATTTTTTTTAATGAGTCATATCAAAAATAAAGTCAATTATCAGGAACACCCTATTGAATTGAAAAAAAAAATATATTTATCTACCAACCGCAAAAAGTACTCTTGCAGTACCTCCTTTTTTGCTTTGTTATTGTTTTTCTTATACTTTTTCTATTTCTTGCCAAAGCATAACCGTAAAATCATTCTTCTTCAGGTATAATATGCATACACATGCACACATAATAATGTCAAAAGGTTGTTTCTATTGTCTCCCTCGATCTTCTTCTACATTTGCATATGTTCTTCTCTATTTTCTATTCTTTAATTATTGTTGAATTTTCCCTCATTCTCAACTCTTCCCATCTATTGAGGGGTATAAAAAAAAGAAATCAAATTCAATCATCTCCACGCCGCTCAGATGTCGCTTCGATCGTTCCTCTTCATAAGAGTACTATAAGAAATATATATACAATGTGGCGTTGGAAGCACCATGTTGATTGATTGCCTTTTATGTTAACAAAGCAAAGCACGATGCATTTGCTTCGATAATCTAAGTAAAAGAAAAAGAACGTACCTGCTGTACAGTATTTATTTATATCTTTTTTATTTCTTTTTTGATTTTATAAAGCTTTTTCTTTAATAATTTTTAGTTTTCCGCTGCCACCATGTTTTCTTATGTTTTGCGTCTTATGAAATTGAAAGTGCGTGCTTTCGTGTGACTGGGTAAAATGACATGACAATGCTCTTTATTCGATGTGTTCGTTATTAGTATTACAAATGTCTTAGGTTTGTTCGATTACTTTAATATGGTAAGTATGTTCCACAACAGAATTGATGATGGCAAGGCTACTTCAAAGTAAGTTTCACATTAACAACAAAACTTAAAAGCACTAATTGATGTGTTTTTTTTAGCTACAAATCAAAACGAAGCTTAGAAGTCGATTTGACTTCTGCCGTTCAGTTGATTCGACGATATGCATAGAATCTCATCCATAATTAGTAAATATCAATAAGTCAAAAACTAAGATAATGACTAACCATATTAAAGATGACATAATGCTGGATAACGAACACATAGAATATGTAGAAGACTATACTTATCTAGGACAGACTAAGTCATTCATTAACCAAGAGAAAAAAGAAGTTTCTAGACGCATAACCAATAGTTGGAAACAATTTTGGAGTCTAAAACAAATATTACAATCAAATCTAAGGGACGAAACACGAAAATATATACTAGACTCTGCTATTCTTCCTGTTATGACGTATGGGTTACAGACTATCAGCCCTATTCTGCTATTCCCGTGAACCGCAGATTCGATTCACCCATTCGATTCCCTTTCGCCCTGTGTTTCCATTCTGCTATCCGTCGGGTGAACTACATTATCTAAACCAATTTGACATTCAAGCTAACAGCTGTTCATGAGAAAATCAAAGAAGTTTGTTTTTTTGCAAATTGAAATTTATTTAATCAATTTCATCTCTATTTACTAAAATCTTTGGAAAATTGGATAAATTGTTTTGGTTATTACACTACAATACAATAGCAAATATAAACAAACAGTTATGGATAGCATTGGACTTTTTTTTCCACTTCCAAACAGTGGAATAAGACAATCAACAAACCGAGAACTTCGCAGAAATGTGAGAAAATCCAAAAAAGATGTTATGGAACTGCCGGATGAAACGTAAGTTGATTCATTTTCAATTTTCACTAGATAAAATTAATTATTTCAAAACCGTAGGTTTGTCAAAAACTTTCGCTTGAGTAAAAAAGCATTTCAGTACGTATTGAATATTGTTGAATCGAATCTTCCACCTCCTCAGCGAAATGATTCACTTTCAAGAAAAGAGAAATTGATAGCGTGTTTAAGATTTTTTGGCGAAGGTAGTCTGCAACATGCCGTTGGACAAGATTTTAATGTAGGGATCGCTCAGTCCACATTTAGCAAAGTCTTGCAGGAGATACTGGACGTATTACAAGCCCATCTATGTCCGAAATGGATTACTCTACAAATGACAACAGAAGAAAAACTAGAAGCAAAGCTCTGGTTTTACCAAAAATGTGGTGTGCCTGGAGTTGTTATGTGTGTTGACGGTACACACATTCCTCTGAAGACACCTTATCAAAACCCACATCTATTCTACAACAGAAAAGGCTACCACAGCCTTAATACAATGCTGGTAAGTACAATAAAATGTTTTTTTAATTTTACCTTGACAAAAAATTTCCTTTCAGATATGCAATCATAAGCAATGGATTACCTACGTTGACGCAAGTTATCCCGGAAGTAGTCACGACTCGTTAGTATGGAACAATACGGAAGGAAGTTCTTATTTTGAAAATATGTTTAATAATGGAGAAAGAAATATCAGACTTTTAGGTAAATTCTGTTTACAATACATGTACCTACTTATGTACATTGTAAGATTGTTCACTTTTGTAACACTTTTTTTTCAGGTGATGGAGGGTATGGTTTATTTCCGTGGTTACTTACTCCTTTTCGAAACGTAGAAGCAGGTTCCCAACAATCCAATTTCAATACACAACACTGCAAAGGACGAAACATTATAGAGCGAACTATTGGTGTATTGAAAAGTAGATTTCGTTGTTTGGATTTGTCCAGAGTATTACAGTATTCACCTCAAAAAGCAGCACAAATTATAAACGTGTGCTGTGCTCTACACAATATATGTAGACATTTTCAAGTATCTTTGGAGGAGGACTTACTTTCCGATGATTTAGAAAACCGAGAAGATATGACCAATGATACGCAAGGAAATGATGTCGTACAGCCCTTGCAGTATTATTCTGAGGCAGTAAGCTTAAGGAACGAAATAATGATGTCTCTATAAGTTATTGAAAAAAAAGCTTTATTGTGAAAACTTAAAAGTAACAAATTCATTTCAATCATTATAAAAACATAAAAAATCATTATAAAAACATAAAAAATAAAAAACAGTCTTATATTTTCTTAAGTTATTAAAAAACAGCCATTTCAGATGATATCCAGATTTCACTTCAAAACTGTTGTATGTATATGAACTTATTAAACACAAAAAAAAATGTCACAACCAAAATATAAAGCTTATCGGTTGTCTTGATTATGTTTAAGCTCCAACTTTAAAAGCTCCTCCTTTAATTGGAGTTTATTAACAGCGATTCCTTGCATTTTAATGTTATGCTCATTGTTCTGATTCTTTATATCCTCCAGGACTTTGATTTTTTTTGATTTTTGATTTTTTGGGCGCATTTTCCAAGTCTTGAACATCTATGGATTGCATTTAAGTAAAAGAAATATTTGATTATATACATATAAGTATGTATAAACAAAATTGTTTGGTCTCACCAATATCATTCTCATGATTCTCACTGTTACGTGTGTCATCATTCTCATCGAGTTCCAGCACATCTTCAGCACTTCGTCGACGTTTTGATGTTTCTTTTGCTTCTGTTCTGATTTTATTTTGTGGACATCCAAATATCTTGACATTAGAGATGCCTTCCACCGCCTCCTTCAGACCAACCAAAGCAATAACTTCCTCTTCTTCGTCTGAAAACTTATGTGTTTTGTTTGGCCCACCCCCCGTGGCTCGTTGTTCTTGTTTGTTTTGTGATAGTTTTTTCTTCAAATGCGATTTGTAGTCGCTCCATACCTGAAAAATTCTGTTGTTAAAAAAAAAGTCTGAAATATTTTAAGATCTACCTTCTTCCACTCCGTCACATCTTTTATTGGTGGGCCTAGGATGTTCAGTCTTTCCTTAAGATTTTTCCAAAACTCACGTAAGTCCTCGGGTTGCCTTTTTGCATTATTTTTTGCAATATCTGGATTTAATTTCATTGCCGATATTATTGTTGAAAACTGGTCTCTGTTCGTTGTTCTTCCCCTAAAAATGTTAATAATCTTTTTTTACAAACAAAATCAAGCAATAAATTAGTTTTTACTTACATTTTATCAACCACCAACCAGACAGACGATCCATTAAATGAAAAATCCGCAACATTTGATATGCGGATCTGAATTGTATAGAATGAAAGCATTCACGGGGATAAGAGAATACCGCGCAGTGTTACCGACGTTACCGACATTAACAAGGTGAATCTAGATTCAATTGTAATGAATAGTAGAATAGTGTTCAGTGAAAATTGAACAAAAATTCCCCCCGATGAATAGCAGAATAGGGCTGTATATCCTTGACTTCAAGTTTACTTGACAAAATAAGAATATGCCAAACCAAGATGGAAAGAAAACTACTTAACCTACGAATAAGCCAGAGAGTGAGAAATAGAGAAATAAGACGAAGAACTGGTTTAACGGACGTGGTTGAACGAGCAAAACTCCTTAAATGGAATTGGGCAGGACATATATCTAGAATACAGGACCAAAGATGGACAAAAATCATTACAAAATGGACACCACCAGAAAGCTGAAGACCAATTGGACGACCGAAGAAAAGATGGGCAGACGATTTGCTTAAAGAAAGACAAAGTTGGTACAATGACGCAAAAGATAGAGATCTCTGGGCAACATTGGGGGAGGCTTATGCCAGATCATAGAATTTTGACACGCATCCATTTATTTATTCAAACTTTGCTTACATATTAAAGTTGATTAAAAAAAAAAAAAAATTATGTCAATTTTATATAGTAATTAATTCAAAAGAAACAGAAAATGTAAACAAAAATGTAAATAAATATTGTACAAAATATCAATAATGGCAAATAAAAGCTTGTAATAATAATAATAATAATAAAATTAGTAAACATTTGTCGTGGTGTACCTAGTTTTTAAATGAAGTTGTAATTTTTCAAAATTGTATGTAATTGAGTACCTATAATTTTTGTTTTCAAAATTCAATGCCATTATAGATTATAGGTTTTAAAATGTATACTACAGCTAGATTCCCAAATTGAGTGAAATTAAATCTAAATTGAAAATCGAGTGAAATTGTTTTCAGGGTTCATCATTATATGAAATATATCAAAAAACATTTTGATTGACTGTCATAATTTGTATAATTTATTTTGTTTTGTTCTTTTTATTGTTTTAGTTTTGTTTTGTTCTTTTAATAAAATAAACATACAAAATATGAGTGCTGTATTCATTTCTACCGTTTTGCAAGTTCAAAGTTTTAAAGCAAAAGTATGATATACAAAAAAATGCTTAATGGCGGATGCATCTAATCATTGTATATATATTTACTATAGTACTATTATGAGACGAATTTTTTTATTTCATCTCCACAACGCCTTGAGGGCGCTGCGTGTATCAAAATATTTGGTAGGGAATTAATAATGAGGAGAAAATTACTAAAGAAAGAATGAAAAAAGTAAATTTGTTTAAGTTTCATAAGCATTAATATGTTCGAGGGAGATAGCCAAATTACAAATGTCAAACCAAGAAGGAATAATTTTTGTTTACATTTTTTTTGCTTCCACGTGGCAATGCAGAGGAGATATGTACATACATACATATGTTTGTACCTATGTATACTTTAACGTTGTAGGTATTTTGAATTTAAAAATTCTCGTTTGATTTTAAATTTTCAATTTTTGTGAAAAATGAAATGTTGCCATATTTGGCATATACAAATACATATGTTTGTAGCTATGTATACTCGTTGTAGGTATTTTGAATTTAATAATTCTCGTTTGATTTTAAATTTTCAATTTTTGTGAAAAATGAAATGATGCCATATTTGGCATATGATGCATTGAAGATTTTAAATATATTCAATTATTTTGTTGTTGTTATTATTGCGTATTATTCATTATTTGTACGCATCAAGTACAAACACAATCAAAAATTAAAAGGTAGGTATTCAAAACTAGGTCGATTTTTGTTTTTAACGGCTAAATAGGGTGTACTGCATTGAAATTTTAATTTTCATATAAAAACATACCTATAAATAAATAAATACAATATAATATAAAACTACGTTGAAAAATTAACCTTACAAGAGTGTCAGTGCCTAAATTGGAAAGGTAAGCTTAATATATGTATAAGGTATTATGATGACATGGTAGTAATTTGGACAGAATGGAAGTGTTTCTTGTGTGGAGATATCATTATGATAACATTAATTGCTTCTGTGAGACCCTTCGATTCATATAGTCCAGAACATTTACTTTTTTCGGTTTTAATTTTTTTTAGGTCTTTTCTTGTAAAAGATTCAAACATAATTGTTAGAGCATTGTATGCCGAGTTTGCACCTTGTTTCAAGAGTTTCTTACTTACAACATTAACATGACCATGCTTCCACATTAGTTTGATATCGGAGGGCATTTTAATTGGAATGTCTCGGAATTTAGCAACAAAATAGTCTCAAAATTGGATATCTTATTAGAACATATAGCTCATTTGACTCTAATACATGAGAACTTACCAAGGAATTCGTAGATAGTTTGAGGTTTAGCTGCAAGTACTGACGCAAACTCGGCATACAATGGTTTAACAATTATGTTTGAATCTTTTACAAGAAAAAAACTCAATAGATTAAAACCGAAAAAAGTAAAATGGTCTGGACTATATGAATCGAAGAGTCTCACAGAAGCAATTAATGTTATCATAATGATATCTCCACACAAGAAACACTTCCATTCTGTCCAAATTACTACCATGTCATCATGATACCTCATATATTATGCTTATACCTTTCCAATTTAGGCATTGACACTTGTAAGGTTAATTTTTCAACGTAGTTTTATATTATATTATATTTATTTATTAACATGTTTTTATATGAAAACTAGCTGACCCGACAAACGTTATGTTGTCATATAAATAACTTCTAGAGAATATTTTGCTAGAAATAAATAACTTATTGTAAGTGTGTAAGGATGTGGTATATAAGTGGGAGAGGTATAGAGCACTGTAAAAGGTGATAAAATATTAAAATAAAAAATCACTAAACAAATTTTTTTAATTTATTAAAATTAATTCTTTAAAATTATATGCATATCGCTAATTATGACTGTACTACAAAAGAACAATATCAATCCCTTAATCCAACAGAGTGAACAATATTTTGTGTGATCCCATCTTTCGAAAAAAAATTACCGCAGATCAAACCTTCAGTTGTAAATTTTGCGGTGGCATGCCTGGTAAATCTAATGAGTTCAAAAACTCAGCTGGATAATTTAAAGCTTCGGTTGCATCACAAACTGTATTAATAGATTTGTATGATCCCAAGTCTCCTGGTAACAAATGTTGTGTGTTGAGATTTAATTCGTTGACATCCACATTTTTTGCTGCTAAAATTGTTCTTTCCGACGGCCACTCGTAATTTGTATATTATCTGTGTACATCGGGAAATATCTGGTCAATGAGAGCATCTTGTGAATCAATAATCGTACAGAAATCGACCGGTAATTTTATGCATCCAGTTTCATCTGTAGTAACTTTTCCGTCGCCTATATCCATCAACAGCATCAACAGTTGTTTTTAGAATGTTTCAGCGGATGGATCTTAAAGCATTTGAACACGCATATTTACTTTCAGTTGCGATGATTTTAAGCACGCTTTGATCTTATCAGCGTACGTTGAACGCGGAATAACGGGAAGTGTTTGTCTGAAATCACCTGAAAGCAGTAACAGAGTGTCGCCAAATAGGCTGTCGTTGTTTTTTATGTCTTTCAATGTCCTGTTCAACGCCTCAAACGAATGTTTGTGTGCCATAGTGCGTTCATCCCAGATGATAATTTTACACTGTTTTAGCAAAAATTAGCGAAATAAGGAATATTTTGCCAGTTCCACCTGGTACATAAAAAAGAATCCACCTTGTCTTGCCAAAACTGCGAGCATGATGTGGTCATAAATGGTTCATTGTTCTTCATTCATTAGTGCGACATTGCGAGCGACAATCGCTGCCATTTCTACAGTATTGTATTGTAGTTCACGATTCAATTCAGTGTCTATTAAATATGATGCATTTCGATTTGGTGAATGCATACCGAAATGACTGAGTGGTAAGTTGGCAATGATAATGCAAAGATCCTCAATAGCAATCCATGCTTCATTGTACATGGCGTCACTAAATACTATCGTAAGATCGTTGCACCGTGTGCAATGTTGATGCAATTAAACCATAACACTTAGGAATATAAAAAATAGATAAAAACCTATTCTCAAACCTACCGAATATATATGCAAAATTTCACTAAAATGGGTTAAGCGGTTTCGGAGGAGTATGGCAACTAACACTGTGACAGGAATATTTTATATATTAGATTAAAAATTCAATGCAGTACATCCTGTTAAGCCGTTAAAAAAAAAACAAAAAACGACCTAGTTTTGAATACCTTTAAATGTATGCAATTTTGATTGGGTTTGTACTTTATACGTACAAATAACAAATAATACGCAATAACTACAACAACAAAATAATTGAATATATTTAAAATCTTCAATGCATCATATGCCAAATATGGCAACATTTCATTTTTCACAATAATTGAAAATTTAAAATCAAACGAGAATTATTAAATTCAAAATACCTACAACGTTAAAGTATACATAGCTACAAACATATGTAGATATTTGTATATGCCAAATATGGCAACATTTCATTTTTCACAAAAATTGAAAATTTAAAATCAAACGAGAATTTTTAAATTCAAAATACCTACAACGTTAAAGTATACATAGCTATAAGCAAAAATGTATGCATATGCACAAGCACATCTCCTCTACAGTCACACGTGAAAGCAAAAAAAAATGTAAACAAATATTATTCCTTCTTGGTTTGACATTTGTGTTTTGGCTATCTCACTCGAACATTTTAATGCTTATGAAACTTAAACAATTTTTTTTCTCATGGATGATGGAGCGTAAGTAATAAAAATTAAAATAAAAACTTTTTACTATTTTTTAAGATTTTTATCGTATTACCGGATTAATGATGACGATTCGAATGTTATTAGAAACGGTTGCGGGGTAGGTATCTTGAGAGATTTGCGATTTGTTTTGGAAGGTACTTTTCAAAGACCGGCTGGGAAAGACTGATGTTGCTATGTGTGGAAAGTTTTGGCACGTGTCTTTAAAGTTTTAGAAAGTTTCATCAATTTGGATAGCCTCTAAAAGAACTATGTATATGTATGTTTCGAGCATGTCAAAAAGCTATAATAAAATTAGTTTTGATATTTAAGGGAACATTAATAAAAAATTTACGTTTTCGATCATTGAAGGATACAATCAAATTAAATAACATAAAAGCTGATATTTCATTAGTTATTCGCTATGTTTCAAAGCTTTTTTTATTGAATCACCAAAATGCCGTATCATCTTGCTTTAAATTGCAAGATGATTTAGCAAAGTAGATATCTTTGCTTTTAGGTACAGTTTAAATTATTTTGGTATTTTACTTAGTTTTCGTAATTTCTTATTAGTTATGAAAGACTCATAAGTCTTTATTTGACTCTACCTGAAGTAGAGTGTATGTTTTTAAATAGTTCGTTTAATTTTTGATTCGGATTACGAATCCGAACTCCAATTTCAGCTAGGTACATGTGGTCAAACTAAGAAATACCTACTCGTTTTCAAAATTGTTTTTGTATTTTTTTTTAATATATTACAAGAACTTGATATTATAATCTTAATACTACGAATTCGTAATTGGAAATAGTAAACATTTGCAAATGGACACATTTTTTTGAAAAGAAAACTACTTTATGAATTTAGATAGCCTCGAAAAGCCTTTCGAATTAAAAATAAAATATCTCAAAAACCTAAATTGATGGAGTAATTTTCGAGTCGGGTTTGAATTGAAAATGTTGACGGCATCGACAGCATTATATCATGAATTGGAAGGCATTTTATTAAAATTCAAGAGACCTACAATTAAAAAGAGACAAAATTAGGATGGTTCTTATTTTATTATTTATACAAATATCCTTACCAGCTACATCACAGAATTCTGCAAAACATGTACAAGAAAGATATTCATCTGCAAAATTGTATCGCTTGCGAATATATTGAAACAGAACGATTGGCCAATTCTCGGTGGATTGTAGATGTAGATTAAATCATGGTTAATGGCTTATACACACTACAATCCTTCGCCTGTCGGTCGATAGCTGAAAGAAGTGCTTTGCATTGCACAGATGGTGACACATGATGTGCCTGTGCTGTTATCAAATGCTTCAATTTATTCAGCTTGTATTTGATCCAATTGGCTTGGCTATAAATAGCTAGGGAAAGTGTCAACAAATAAAGAGATCCCTCAACTTTATAGCAACACTCTCGACGCGTCGTGTATATCCCTCTCGACAAATAAAGCATGTTAGACCAGTTTCAGCGCGAAGCTTTTCAGTCTTCTGCAATATCTATCCCTTCGCTGTAATCGGCCCTTCTCATTCCTACAGTTCAAAATTGAGGACATAAGAACCTATCAGAATACAGCGATTTGATTGCTAGGAACAACATCTTGTCATCAAGTGTAATTTCAACTAAAAAAAAAAAAAAAATATTCATATAATTTGAGTTTTAAATGAATGTGACGAACGCACTTACCTTGAATTTGTACCTCTTCGTGGCTGTGGATTTTTCGTTCCAGAATAGATATGTTGGCTTCCTTCTCGGGGAATTCCACTTCTTTTGTTGCAACTATCTCCTTGTTTTTTTCTTTATCTGAGGATTAAATTAAGTACAAATTCACTATATATTTTTATTTAAATAGATTGATATTTTCGATTTAAATTGTTTTACCTTCATTTGCACTACCATAGAGGAAATATATTATCTAGAGTCCCGACTTAATGGGTTTGCTCTCTTTCGGCCTACAAGCTAAATTGAGAGGATTTTGTCCATAAGGATAAGCATGTGTTAGTTGTCCCGTGCATTTCTTATGGGAAAAAGCCATTATGAATGTAGTTGTAATGGAGTTTGTGCCCATATTGCTCAACAGCGGGGAAAAAAACTATGAGGTAAACTCAGCCGTATAAAAAAGAGATCCGTTGAATTCAAAAATTGAAAAATTAATGCAATATTTAAAGAAAAATTAATTTTGCAACTTCCTTTCAGTGAAAACTGTACTAAAAATAGTATTTGACCGCTTTTGGCATACAAATTCTATGATTTTGATGAAAATTTTTAATAAAAACAGAACAAATCATGAAGAAAGTATAGGCGCACCCTAGAACTGCAATGCGAACATGGTCCAATTTGAGTTGGTTCCCAGTTTTGACAGATCAACAGCGAGGTAAGTATTTTGACAACGAAAATAAAAAAGAAAACAAAATACAATTTTTGCGATTTCAATTAATGAAAGTGAAAATTAATGAAAACAAAAGCGAACAATATTTTGCAGTTCAAAATACAAATCATAACAAAACTAATATATTTTCTATTTGGAGAACTTTTATCTTTAATTTTTTTGGATAAGGATTTTAAGGCTTATACTCGTATAGTTAAATACTTAAAAAAATGCTACAAAGTAAATTACAAACATTTTTTTTTTTCAGGAATATTTATTGTTGGTGCTAAGCGCACAGCTTTTGGTACATTCGGTGGAGCTCTTAAAAATGTCCATCAAACTCAATTGCAAACAACTGCAGCCACGGCTGCTCTTGAGTCATCTGGTTTAAAGGGAGACCAAGTTGATACCACAGTTATTGGAAATGTTCTTTCTGTGAGTTCTCATATGTGTAACAAATCCAAGTAATTCTTCCTACTTCTAACTTCTCTTTATTTTTTTTAGATTTCTTCATCAGATGGCATTTTTATTCCCCGTCATGTTGCTCTGCACTGCGGAGTACCAATTGAAAAACCAGCTCTAGGTGTTAATCGGCTGTGTGGTTCTGGTTTTCAAGCAGTGATCAATGGTGTTCAAGACATTATTATGGGATCGGCAAAGATAGCCTTAACCGGTGGTGTGGACAGTATGTCTTAGGCTCCATTTGTTGCTAGAAACATTCGTTTTGGAACAACTCTGGGAGCTAACTACACTCTACTTAATTACTGCAAATTGCCAATGGCACTCACAGCTGAAAATTTGGCTGAAAAGTATAAAATCGCAAAAGATCGAGTTGATGAATTTGCTTTGAGGTCGCAAGTAAACTGGAAGAAGGCTCAAGACGATGGCTTCTTTAAGTCGGAAATCACACCATTTAAGATTAAGGTCAAGGGCAAGGAAATCGACTTTGTCGTCGATGAACATCCAAGGTGAGATCTGGTCTTGGGAATATAATTGATTAAAAATTTAAATTTCATGTGAAACTATTTTTCAGACCCCAAGCAACAATTGAAGGTCTGAACAAACTTCCATCTATTTTCAAGAAGAATGGAGTGGTTACAGCTGGAACAGCTTCTGTAAGTTGCATAAAATGTATGAAATTCCTAAAAAAGCTATAATGATTTAATTTTAAAGGGTATTTGTGATGGTGGTGCAGCTGTTGTATTGGCATCTGAAGATGCTGTCAAAGAATATAATTTGAAGCCACTGGCACGTTTTGTCGGTTATTCTTATGTTGGAGTGCAACCAGAAATCATGGGAATCGGTCCAGTGCCAGCAATTCAGAATGTACTTAAAGCAACTGGACTTAAATTGGAAGATATGGATTTAATTGAAGTAAGATACCATTTTAATAATTTATAAAACCCAAAAGTTAAAAATACGTATCATTTTTGTTTTTATTTCAATAGATCAATGAAGCCTTCAGTGCATAAACATTAGCCTGTATGGATGCCTTAAAACTCGATATTAATAAATTGAATTTAAATGGTGGAGCAATTGCTCTAGGGCATCCTTTGGCTGCTAGTGGAGCTCGTATAACCGGTCATTTGGCTCATAAATTACAGTGAGAATTTAATAAATTAATTCTTCTAAAAACTTAAATATGATTAACAAAAATTCTTTTTTACGCAAAAACCTTAAGTATGCCGTAGAATCAGCTTGCATTGGCGGAGGACAAGGAATTGCTGTTTTGTTAGAACGGTGTTAGTAATTCTAGAAACTAATGTTTCTTTGATAATAATGGATTATATTGAGCATATATTTTTGTACACATTTAATTTTTTTATACAAACTAGAAAAAACTAAGGACTGATTTTGAAAGATTTATAAAATAAAATATAAGATATTCAAAAAAAAAATTAACTGATCTTGGATTTTAATAAAGTAAGTTGTTTGACTGGTTTTTAGATTCCACATTAGAGGAGCTGAACCGAGTTTTAAGAATTAACATAGTTTTGAAAATTCATAGATCTATTTGACATTGCATTGAGAATACAGTTGCAGGGAGTTCATAATATGGATATTTAGTAAGTTAATTTTGTCGTTTTTTAAATCTGGTAGTTGCTAAAAATAAATTTTGTTAATTCAGTTGTGATTCCATAATAGTTAACTTAGTTTTATTCGAAAACAAAACATTAAAAATGTCTTTCGTTTCGTAAATATGAAGTCAACTGAACAAATACTATTATGGATTGAATCAAGTTAAACTTGTAAGTCGAGTTTATAAAGTTTGAAAAAAAAGTAATTGTATGTGTTAAGTTAGAATAGTCAAAATTCATCAAAAGGAGAAGAAAATAATTGGTTTTGACTGAAATCTAAAACACAATTAGTTTAGATGAAATCTCCATGAGTCGATCACGGTTGAGTTTCTTCCGATTTTCATTTCCGAATTTCATTCTTTACTCCATTTGGAAAATATATATCAGAGAAGATATACATAAATGCATTTCATAGAAAAATGTCCAATTTTGAAAGAGATAAGAATAACATTTTTTTGCATGAATGAGATCCTTCATCATAAAGAATATACATATGTATATTAATAGGATATCTATATCCATGATGATGATCTTATATTATTCGGAGTCAAATATGTATATCGGTCGTATGTGGTCAGTTTTATAGTAAAGATTAGGTCCGTAGAATGCAAATATTTTAAGAAGCACGTAGAAACTCTTGAATCACATAATTTTTGTAGATTATTTTAATTGTTTTGCTCTTCAGTTTAAAATTATATTTAAAAACTGTAATTCATAACTTTTAAAGACTCGTGCCAAAACTTTCCACACATAGCAACATGAGAGTCTTTCCCAGCCGGTCTTTGAAAAGTACCTTCCAAAACAAATCGCAAATCTCTCAAGATATCCCGCAACCGTTTCTAATAACATTCGAAATCGTCTTCATCACCAATATGTATTGAATTAGATGCATCCGTCAGCAAGCAACTTTTTTATATCATTCTTTTGCTTTAAAACTTTGAACTTGCAAAACGGTAGAAATTTTCAATTTAGATTCAGATTTAATTTCACTCAATTTGGGAATCTAGTTATATTTACATTTTAAAACCTATAATCTATAATGGCATTGAATTTTAAAATCAAAAATTATACTCAATTACATACAATTTTGAAAAATTGCAACTTCGTAAATTCGTATCAGCTACCTCTTCTATGCAGGCGGTGTCAGCCTCAGCGGCAGCGGGAAGCCCTAAAGAATCATATAATTTGAAATATTCCTGTTTGGATCACGCGTAAGTTAATTTACTAACCTGAATTGCCTGACTATTCTGCAGTTGCTGATACTGCTGTTGAGTCGTTCCAAAAAAGATTGTTTTCTATATATACAAATAAATCTAGGCTTCAATTTGACCAATTTTTACAACAACTTTCGATGATAATGCGTGTTTTTAAGTTTCTTTCTTTTCGGGCATGTTTGTAACTGTATTCACATAGGTATATGGCACCAAGAAACCAACAGTAACATCATCGCCTGGTTTGAGTCCATCTTCAGGTGTAAAGTTCAATTTCAACTTTCTCCAAGTGATGAATCTATAAAAAATTAGAGAAACAACATAGAATAGGAATTTCTAATTAGAATTTTCTGTTTTTTACTTTGATTCCTCTCGTTGAACTTGAACTCCTTCGTCGAATTCCTTTGAATCGTCACGTTGATTTAGGACAAACGAAGAATCCAACATCTCTAGAATGACGTTGGCGGGACTTTTAACACAAGGTGGTTCCTCGTCAGTTATGTCTGCCTCGATAGACTCGTGTTCAATGATGAAGTCGATGTTGCTGCAGCACGGTCGTCTTTTATTCGAAGTCGATCATTCGCCGTTCCTCTTCCTTGGTTGGCAGCTCCATAATGGTTGTGGTCATATCGTGCATAGTTGGGTTAGTTAGCTTGAGGATTGATTGAGTGGACGTGCCAGGCTTCAGTGGCTTTTCACAACGCACAAGCAGAACGTCGGGCACATGATAGTTAGCGAACAATTGAATGCGATACTTGATTGACCCTGAATGGTACTCCGGCTTGATGGCATTGTGTTCGCATTGTCGACAACGCAGAGATCGCTTGACCCACAAACACTTCCGCTGCGGATAGAGGTTGTTCACACTGAATTGTTGTGACTATAAAGGAATTAATTTTCATTATATAAGGAAATCTCAAATGGAAGTTGACTTACTGTTTTTGATGTTGATTTTCTGTGTGAAAATCGATGGATTCAACTGGCCGACATCCTCAGTAGCTGCCGATGCTGCTGATCTGAATCTGTTCGGCCTTTTGGGGATTCTTGTCGGGCCAGCCCATTTGCCTCCGAATGATTGCCACCGTTAAGCCAGTGCGATCCTTAGGAGCAAAATGAATGGATTAGTTTTAGATTTAATATTTGAATTCACTTAATTTACAGTCAAGGTTGGAATTTTTTTGGAGTCTTCCTGCGATTGTAGTCTTGTTTTTCTTGCTTCTCTTGCAGAACTACCGACTGGTAGTACTCTTTATACCTAGAAGATGAAGATTAAGCGAGTTGACTACGATATGAATGTTTCGATTCGTACTTACACAATTGATCTCCGCGCGCTGCTGCGTCGTTTTTTTTGAGCCGCTTGCATTTTATTTCTTGGCAGCTGATGAATAGGCCGAGTTGGCAGTTGCTGCTATTATGTCGTTCCAACACCAACACTCAGCTGCTGGGAGAAGGGCGTTAGAGGTCGACTATTGCATGGCAAAACTTCCACTTGCATTATTGACTCGGTGGTGTTGTTGCTGCTGGTTTTGTTGCATTGAATGCGTTTGACTATTGGTAGAGATGGTGACACCTCCACCGTCAACGCCTGTGGGAGCTATGCCGTTGAGATGTACATACAAACACAATGGGCAGTATCTGTCGTTAAAAACATTGATAATATTTTGTTAAGAGAAATATAATATATAAAAACTTGCCTGCAAATCAGCGCCTTGTTTGCTTTGTCTTCCAGATTTCTTCAGGGAAATTGCTTCCTGCATTATGGTATGTTATTGGCAGCATCTAAAATGAAAACACAGACTATAAAATAAATCGATTATTGTTGCACCTCCTTCACTGCAATTTGACTTACTTTTTATTCAAAGAAGTGAACTTGTATATACTTTCTTCATTATAAGGAATTTTGGTCTGAAAAATATCAAATTATATTAAATATCAAAACAATTAACAAAAACTTACTCTTCAAATCCGAAATCCATTGTTTTTTTTGCAAAATTGATTGTCATTTTTGACAGGTCACAAAAATTCCATAAGTTTCTATTTTAGCCCAATCCTTCATTTTGTGTTTTTTTTCCCCCACTCAAATGTATTCGCCGATAGCGAATTTGAGAGAGTTCACCTCGAATTTGAGAGAGTTCACCTCGAATAAAATTTGAGGGTGTTATAGGTAGGACGGGTACCAGTCGGGACTCTAGATAATATATTTCCTCTATGTGCACTACTGGGAATGAATTTTGTTTTGTTTACATTTTGTTGAGTTGTCAAAATTCTCACCTGTTTGTTAATCTGTCAAAACTGGGCTTAACTTAAATTGGGCCACGTTTGCATTGCAGTTCTATGGTGCACCTATACTTTCTGCATGATTTTTTCTGTTTTTAGCGAAACTTTTCATAAAAATCATAGAATTTGTTTGCCAAAAGCAGTCAAATATTATTTTTAGCACAGGTTTCACTGAAAGGAAGTTGCAAAATTCATTTTTCTTAAAATATTGCATTCATTTTTCAATTTTTGAACTCAACGGATCTCTTTTTTGAACGGCTGAGTTCACCTCACATTGTTTTCCCCCTAATTGTGCAAACTGAACCCAAAAGCCCATAACAACTACATAGAATCTGGATTTTCCCATAAGAAATGCACGGGACAACTAACACATGCT
Organism: Eupeodes latifasciatus; assembly: GCA_920104205.1. NCBI lineage: Eukaryota > Metazoa > Arthropoda > Insecta > Diptera > Syrphidae > Eupeodes > Eupeodes latifasciatus. The sequence goes on from OV049927.1 coordinate 26,189,253, forward strand.
TATGTTAATGGGCAAAATTCGCTCAATTTAGTTTGTAGGCCGAAAGAGAGCAAACCCATTAAGTCGGTACTCTGGATAATATATTTCCTCTATGGCTTTTCTGTTGAATTTTTTTCTGAATTTTGCTTGCTGTAAACCTAACGGAGCCCGAGACCTTTCCAACGAATGCAAAACCGTGGAAATCGGTTCGTGCGTTCTGGAGTTATAGCGTCAGGAAGGAAAACCCGACTTATTTTTATTTAATGTAATAAATATATTTTTCAAAAATTTAAAGCACTATTTGTAAGTTCCCTAATAAAGAAAATTAACAAGCTAAAATTTGGAATTTTTACTGCTTAGCCGCAACACTTTTCTTTTTTTAGAGAAGAATATCTTATGTCTTAAAAATGCACCTGCAAAGAAAGTTTGTTTTCAAAAAAATTAAAATGTCATTTAATTTCTCTTCTACTCTGAACGTCGAACTTGTCGAGTTGTAGAAGCTGAGTAGGGTCAATGATTCTCGAGAATTTTCGCCAGATGAGTCCTGAAACTAAAGGACGTTCTTATCCCTCTACCACAGATAAGAAACTATACAGATGTCTCATCCCCATAGAAGAAAATGTCCCATATTTTTTTCACTACTCCTTGGCTATCAACTGACAAAAAGCTTTTTGTCAGTTGATCTTCAAGCACAAAAAGCTGTTTTTGATTGCACATATTGGCTTGCCAGTATGCCTGTTCAAAGCTATGTGTATAACTATAAAAAATTCTAAAGTTGTTTTTTCTCTCAAGTCAACGTCCATAGAGACAAAGAAAAAAAGAAACTGTTTTGGTTTCGATGATGTTTTGGTGCCGATGATGTTACCATATTTCAGTTGCTATTGTTCAAGCGATGTAGGTATTTTATGCTATTTATGCTATTTATTATTGAATATGAAAATAAAAACCATAGTTATTAATTTTTCCATGTTATATTTTACTATATCAAATAAAACAATATACATATATGTTGAAAATACATTTAAGAAAGGAAGAGAAGATGAGTTAGGTGCAAGACATTTTAAAAATAATTTGTATGGATTCCTATGGTAACACTGATGCAAATGTACGTGCGCCGCTGGTGAGCGTATGAGGCTTAGTTTTGGTTGCCTTCCTTATTTTGATTTTTTTTGATACATATATTGAACGCATGTGTGTATGTCATGTATCCATAGATATATGTATATGACAAAAGGGTAAGTTTCAATTTCGGCCTTTTTGTTGTTTGTTGATTGTTTCTTTGTTGTCCTATGCAAAACGTAAGTTGCGTATTTTGTGAACTTAAACAGGTGTAGGTAGGTACTCACGTAAATAATTTCGATACAAAAAAGAGGCTCGGATGCGACCCACACTGATAACTTACTATTGATGCCCACTTAAATTTTTCAAAATTTATTTTTTTTATTTGGAAAAATTGTATTAGTAAGTAAGTATGCAAAAATATACATTTAAGCTGTTTTCTGTGGAAATAGATGTATCGAAAAGTTAAATTAATATATTTTGAAAGAAGTTTGGTTTCTCTCAAATAAACATTGTCTTAAATTGTTACAAAACATTAACAACAATATTTCTATGGGATGAAACAACTTTAAAGTCAATATCTTTCTTTATTCAATCTAATTTATAAATTCAATTAGGTTAATCATTTTTTTATTTTTTTTGCTTAAGGTTTTTAGTTTTCTGTAAAATAAAAAATTGTTGTTAATAACAACAATTTGTACAATTTCTTTCTTTCTTTTTTTCTTTCTCCTTTACCCGATATTTCAGTTTAAGAATCAATTTCACGTTTTTTTAGTACTTTTTTTTAGGTTTAAATTAAAGGAAAAAACTATCGGTTGATTAACTTTTTATTTTAAACTATATTTTAAACATTTTTTGTATTAAATTAAATAAGTTTGAAGTCAATATCTTTCTCTGTTTTCAAGATGCTTTAGTAGAAACTATTTTTACCAGTTTTTAGTAGTTTTCTAAAAAAAATAGTTAATTGGGATGTTAAAATAGGTCTGTTAAGTTTTGTTTAGAAGTTTGTATATGTTTAATACATCACTGCTCTTAGCCTATTTAAGCAAAGGTGGTTTTATAAAAAGTTTAAGAGACAATTTTTGGCCTTGACAATTAAAAATAAAATATCGTAAGTATTTATAATTATTTATTTTATTATTAATCTTTTATAAAATTGCCTTTCCTTAAATAGTTTCCAGGGGTCACGAACGTGGACGTGGCAAAATATCGACCCCCACCCACCTACAACCCGCTGAATTGTACATTTATATATATATATATGTAAATTGGTTATGTATGTATTTGTTTTTTTTTATTGTTTTTGTTTGAGCTACGCGTTCATAACATTCATTAATTTTTTTATTTTAGTTCTAGGATTTTTATACCTTTTATCTTTTGTGTCAATTACCCATTTACAATTTTTCCAAAGTAAGACTTTTATTAAAAAATGTATGATGTCAATTTTATGTGCATAGCATTCATCGGAATCATCGAACCAGCTAGGATATTGTCTGTTTGTTGCGTTTATACATTCTCTTACAATGTTTTCTTTTAATCTCGATATAAAAGGTGTTTTTTTGAAGAAAGTTGTAAATATTTTTACGTGAAGACTACAGACTTGGAAAAAATTTTCAGAAGGCCATATAAGAACCGTATTTTCTTTTGAGGTTTCGTATTCTCTCAATTTAATTAATATTTCCGTTAAATCAAATTGAAGCTTATCTTTTAAAATTTGTTGAATACAGTTTTCACAGATACTATTCATTTTTTTCATCGATTTAAAAAGGCAATAGCCTGCATAGTATCTGGTAGCAAGATCGTCGATTTCCGGCACCTTTATCAATATCGTGTCTTCAGGCGGTAAAGCATTTAATTTATTATCAATATTCATGTCGTTTTCTATATTCTCAAATGATTCACTCTCCGGTAGCTCATACGAAATCGATATTTGTTCCTCAGCATTGGTTTGTAAAATAGCATTCCAATCAACTTTCGATTAAAGTTCGATTAAAAATAATAATAATTTATAAGTACATAGACAATAAATTTTCAGCATAATTAGTAGGTAAAAATATACTAATAATGTCTTGGCAAAGAAGAAAATGTGCAATTGTACATTGTCAATTCAAAAAAAAGGAATCTCCTCAAATGAAGCTGTTTGCTTTCCCTAAAAAAGGTACAGACAAATATAATGCATGGCTAGCTTTAGCAGAAGAGTCTCGAGAACATATAAACAGCCTTAAAAAGCCTTTAATATGCAGCAATCATTTTGAGAATAGCTTCATTGGGAAAAATAAATTAAAAATAAATGCTTATCCATCATTATATCTCAAAAATAAGGAAAACTTTTCGATTGACGCTAATGATTCCATTTGTTTTGATGAAAATAATGCCCAAAAAAATTATTTAACAAGAAAAGAAACATGTTCGATTGGTAATGAAATCACGATTGAGGAACTAAACCTAGCTTCAAGGATATTGTCAAGCAGAAGTTTAGATGAAGAGGTTCAATTTGCTTGCACAAATTGTGGGGCTCACGTTAAAAGGCAAATTTTTTATATAAAAAAAATTGCCAGTCTTAAGAAAATTAATATTGCTCTTAAAATAAAAATAAACAAAAATCGAAGACCGAAAATAAATGTTTGGAAACAAAATAATCGCTTAAGAGAAGAAATTAAAATACTTAAAGCCCGTGCAAAGCTAAATATACAAGAGAAAATTGACGTTTTACCAATGAACCAAAACTCAAAAACGTTTGCAAAACTCATTTTATCGCAAAGTACAACAGATTACACTGAAGAAGAAAAATGGATTTCGCAGTGTATATTTTTCCGTTCAGCCGCGCGCCGGTTATAATTTTTTGAGAAATCAATTACAATTTCACTTGCCTCATCCATCTTCTTTGCATAGATGGATAAGTATTAAAGGCCTTTCTCCAGGCTTAAACAAAAACGTTTTAGAGGAGATAGAAAAAATTACCTCAAAATTGGCAACGAAAGAGAAAGAAGTGGTTCTAATTTTTGATGAAATGAGCCTTCAGACAAGTTTAACCTACAATGAATACAAAGATGTAATTGAAGGTTTTGTAGATTATGGCAAAAACCAAAGATCTGATATATGTGCTAAGTCAGCCTGCGTTTTTATGATACGTAGTTTATGTGGCAACTTTAAACAAGTTTTGTATCATGTCATTTGCCCAAGTAATATCCCTTCACAACAACTTGAGGTAGAAGTGCATAACTGTTTGGATATATGCGAGAAATTAAAATTAAATGTACGAGCTATTTGCTGCGATCAAGGGCCTACAAATAGAAGTTTGTTTAATAAATTATGTCTAGATGACAAAAGTTGTAACTTTGTTTACAAACAACAAAAAATTTATGGTGTGTATGATATTCCTCATCTTTTGAAAAGCATTAGGAATAATTTATTGAAATATAATTTGGCCACGGATGATGGAATTGTAAGTTGGAAAATAATTGAATATATGTACAATTCTGAAAGATTAAATGCAACAAAAATTTGTCCAAAATTAACATCGGCACATATTAACCCAACAGAATTTCAAAAAATGAATGTAAAGTTGGCGGCACAAGTACTAAGTAGATCTGTAGCTTGTGGAATTGAAGCTTTATTAGGTCTAAATAAATTTCCCATAAATATATCGCATTTTGCAAAACCAACAGCTAATTTTATAAACAAAATAAACCGGCTTTTCGACCTTTTAAATGGAAAACCAGCTATTAAAAAAAATGATCAAAATCTAATATTCATAAGAGAAATGAAAACATATAGGTATTCTCAACATTCAGCCTATTAATTCAAGAAACAAAGCGTTTTGTTTCAAAGGTTTTGCCTTAAGTATTGAGAGCATTTTGCAAATACAAAAAGCATTATATATAGACCATAATGATTTATATTATTTAAATATTAACAAATTCAACCAAGATCCCTTAGAAAATTTATTTGGAAACATAAGAGCAAGAAATGTTAATAAAAGTAATCCGAATGCTGCTGAATTTGGCTCCCTTCTAGCAAAAGTTATAGCTATGAAATTTGTATTCAAATCTAAATGTTCAAACTGTGAAGAAGACGATACAGAATATCTTAAAGTTGATTGGAATGCTATTTTACAAACCAATGCTGAGGAACAAATATCGATTTCGTATGAGCTACCGGAGAGTGAATCATTTGAGAATATAGAAAACGACATGAATATTGATAATAAATTAAATGCTTTACCGCCTGAAGACACGATATTGATAAAGGTGCCGGAAATCGACGATCTTGCTACCAGATACTATGCAGGCTATTGCCTTTTTAAATCGATGAAAAAAATGAATAGTATCTGTGAAAACTGTATTCAACAAATGTCAAAAGATAAGCTTCAATTTGATTTAACGGAAATATTAATTAAATTGAGAGAATACGAAACCTCAAAAGAAAATACGGTTCTTATATGGCCTTCTGAAATTTTTTTCCAAGTCTGTAGTCTTCACGTAAAAATATTTACAACTTTCTTCAAAAAAACACCTTTTATATCGAGATTAAAAGAAAACATTGTAAGAGAATGTATAAACGCAACAAACAGACAATATCCTAGCTGGTTCGATGATTCCGATGAATGCTATGCACATAAAATTGACATCATACATTTTTTAATAAAAGTCTTACTTTGGAAAAATTGTAAATGGGTAATTGACACAAAAGATAAAAGGTATAAAAATCCTAGAACTAAAATAAAAAAATTAATGAATGTTATGAACGCGTAGCTCAAACAAAAACAATAAAAAAAAACAAATACATACATAACCAATTTACATATATATATATAAATGTACAATTCAGCGGGTGGTAGGTGGGTGGGGGTCGATATTTTGCCACGTCCACGTTCGTGACCCCTGGAAACTATTTAAGGAAAGGCAATTTTATAAAAGATTAATAATAAAATAAATAATTATAAATACTTACGATATTTTATTTTTAATTGTCAAGGCCAAAAATTGTCTCTTAAACTTTTTATAAAACCACCTTTGCTTAAATAGGCTAAGAGCAGTGATGTATTAAACATATACAAACTTCTAAACAAAACTTAACAGACCTATTTTAACATCCCAATTAACTATTTTTTTTAGAAAACTACTAAAAACTGGTAAAAATAGTTTCTACTAAAGCATCTTGAAAACGGAGAAAGATATTGACTTCAAACTTATTTAATTTAATACAAAAAATGTTTAAAATATAGTTTAAAATAAAAAGTTAATCAACCGATAGTTTTTTCCTTTAATTTAAACCTAAAAAAAAGTACTAAAAAAACGTGAAATTGATTCTTAAACTGAAATATCGGGTAAAGGAGAAAGAAAAAAGAAAGAAAGAAATTGTACAAATTGTTGTTATTAACAACAATTTTTTATTTTACAGAAAACTAAAAACCTTAAGCAAAAAAAATAAAAAAATGATTAACCTAATTGAATTTATAAATTAGATTGAATAAAGAAAGATATTGACTTTAAAGTTGTTTCATCCCATAGAAATATTGTTGTTAATGTTTTGTAACAATTTAAGACAATGTTTATTTGAGAGAAACCAAACTTCTTTCAAAATATATTAATTTAACTTTTCGATACATCTATTTCCACAGAAAACAGCTTAAATGTATATTTTTGCATACTTACTTACTAATACAATTTTTCCAAATAAAAAAAATAAATTTTGAAAAATTTAAGTGGGCATCAATAGTAAGTTATCAGTGTGGGTCGCATCCGAGCCTCTTTTTTGTATCGAAATTATTTACGTGAGTACCTACCTACACCTGTTTAAGTTCACAAAATACGCAACTTACGTTTTGCATAGGACAACAAAGAAACAATCAACAAACAACAAAAAGGCCGAAATTGAAACTTACCCTTTTGTCATATACATACATATATCTATGGATACATGACATACACACATGCGTTCAATATATGTATCAAAAAAAATCAAAATAAGGAAGGCAACCAAAACTAAGCCTCATACGCTCACCAGCGGCGCACGTACATTTGCATCAGTGTTACCATAGGAATCCATACAAATTATTTTTAAAATGTCTTGCACCTAACTCATCTTCTCTTCCTTTCTTAAATGTATTTTCAACATATATGTATATTGTTTTATTTGATATAGTAAAATATAACATGGAAAAATTAATAACTATGGTTTTTATTTTCATATTCAATAATAAATAGCATAAATAGCATAAAATACCTACATCGCTTGAACAATAGCAACTGAAATATGGTAACATCATCGGCACCAAAACATCATCGAAACCAAAACAGTTTCTTTTTTTCTTTGTCTCTATGGACGTTGACTTGAGAGAAAAAACAACTTTAGAATTTTTTATAGTTATACACATAGCTTTGAACAGGCATACTGGCAAGCCAATATGTGCAATCAAAAACAGCTTTTTGTGCTTGAAGATCAACTGACAAAAAGCTTTTTGTCAGTTAATAGCCAAGGAGTAGTGAAAAAAATATGGGACATTTTCTTCTATGGGGATGAGACATCTGTATAGTTTCTTATCTGTGCCTCTACCTTTCCCAAAATCATCATCCATTCCCACATAAACAAGGCATACCAGCCAACGTTTATGTCACCAACTCCCATCCCACCTGCCACGTTGTAATGGCTAAAAAGCTAGACAGCGTTTCTATCTCCTATGCTCCTTCTCACTCTAGGTAAATTAGCTGAATTGCTGTTACCGAATCCCAATCTTTTCCTCCCATATCAGAATGATGAATTAACATCAACTGATTCGTAACCGTATCTCTTCCTTCCCTACCACCTCTTATCTTTATTGGGCTGGATCTAAGGTGTTAAACGACCCGTGCCGATGATCAGCCTGGCTGGGGGCCCAATTCAAAAAAAGCCCAGTCTCTAACGGAGTATCCGGATACCTGGCGACCTCCGGATTAACTAGCCTTATCTGTACATGCGAATCTCTGTGCAGACGGACCTCTTTTCTTCGCAACTCGTAGGATTAAGATGGAAAAAACAAAAATTTAAAGGATGATGAGACCGGTATCTCTTCAGGACCGGGCGGCAATTTGGCGTCAAAGCCTGTTGCCGTATCTCTTGCGGCCAGCACAGAGAAGTGTTGAATAATGAGACTTTAGGGATTGGGAAGGGGATGCAGGGGTTTCCTTGGCTTTAAAGGGCTCGCCAAGGTAAGCCAGAGATCTAGGCGCTCGGCGCCGATTTATAAATTTCCAATTAAAAACAATTACCTTTCTTTCTTTATTATCCTTTTTGTGTTATATTTTTTTATTGGTATCTTTTCTTATTTTTAGTTTACAGTTCGTTTTCAATTGTCTTCTGTTCTCTTTACTATAGCTCTACTGCCCTACTGGCATAAACTTTTGAACTATTTATATTAATTTTATGCTTACTTACTAAATTTCTTAACCTACTTCCTTAATATTAAATTTTTAACATTATTACATTATTATCACATTGATGTCATTTCTTAACCTACTTTACATTAATTCTTAATATTATTACATTACTCACTTTATTTTCATATTGGTGTCATCATTACCATGCATTTCCGCACTTCACACCTGTGCTTTGGTTCAACGTTCGTCTTGTTGACAAACTTTCTGATGACGCTTCGAATTACTTCATCGAGAATCCAAAGCATTGCTTTTGACCGTTTATTAAGGTCACAATTGCTTTGAACTTCAATGATTACGTCGATCAGCAAGTTTGTTTTACTTTTTGCAACACAATAAACGAATACTTTTTTGTTTATGTTTTGTTGCGGTCGTTTGTTTTGGTTGTTGATTAGGGTTTGGAGGGTTATTTGGATTCAACTGGCCGACATCCTCAGTAGCTGCCGATGCTGCTGATCTGAATCTGTTCGGCCTTTTGGGGATTCTTGTCGGGCCAGCCCATTTGCCTCCGAATGATTGCCACCGTTAAGCCAGTGCGATCCTTAGGAGCAAAATGAATGGATTAGTTTTAGATTTAATATTTGAATTCACTTAATTTACAGTCAAGGTTGGAATTTTTTTGGAGTCTTCCTGCGATTGTAGTCTTGTTTTTCTTGCTTCTCTTGCAGAACTACCGACTGGTAGTACTCTTTATACCTAGAAGATGAAGATTAAGCGAGTTGACTACGATATGAATGTTTCGATTCGTACTTACACAATTGATCTCCGCGCGCTGCTGCGTCGTTTTTTTTGAGCCGCTTGCATTTTATTTCTTGGCAGCTGATGAATAGGCCGAGTTGGCAGTTGCTGCTATTATGTCGTTCCAACACCAACACTCAGCTGCTGGGAGAAGGGCGTTAGAGGTCGACTATTGCATGGCAAAACTTCCACTTGCATTATTGACTCGGTGGTGTTGTTGCTGCTGGTTTTGTTGCATTGAATGCGTTTGACTATTGGTAGAGATGGTGACACCTCCACCGTCAACGCCTGTGGGAGCTATGCCGTTGAGATGTACATACAAACACAATGGGCAGTATCTGTCGTTAAAAACATTGATAATATTTTGTTAAGAGAAATATAATATATAAAAACTTGCCTGCAAATCAGCGCCTTGTTTGCTTTGTCTTCCAGATTTCTTCAGGGAAATTGCTTCCTGCATTATGGTATGTTATTGGCAGCATCTAAAATGAAAACACAGACTATAAAATAAATCGATTATTGTTGCACCTCCTTCACTGCAATTTGACTTACTTTTTATTCAAAGAAGTGAACTTGTATATACTTTCTTCATTATAAGGAATTTTGGTCTGAAAAATATCAAATTATATTAAATATCAAAACAATTAACAAAAACTTACTCTTCAAATCCGAAATCCATTGTTTTTTTTGCAAAATTGATTGTCATTTTTGACAGGTCACAAAAATTCCATAAGTTTCTATTTTAGCCCAATCCTTCATTTTGTGTTTTTTTTCCCCCACTCAAATGTATTCGCCGATAGCGAATTTGAGAGAGTTCACCTCGAATTTGAGAGAGTTCACCTCGAATAAAATTTGAGGGTGTTATAGGTAGGACGGGTACCAGTCGGGACTCTAGATAATATATTTCCTCTATGTGCACTACTGGGAATGAATTTTGTTTTGTTTACATTTTGTTGAGTTGTCAAAATTCTCACCTGTTTGTTAATCTGTCAAAACTGGGCTTAACTTAAATTGGGCCACGTTTGCATTGCAGTTCTATGGTGCACCTATACTTTCTGCATGATTTTTTCTGTTTTTAGCGAAACTTTTCATAAAAATCATAGAATTTGTTTGCCAAAAGCAGTCAAATATTATTTTTAGCACAGGTTTCACTGAAAGGAAGTTGCAAAATTCATTTTTCTTAAAATATTGCATTCATTTTTCAATTTTTGAACTCAACGGATCTCTTTTTTGAACGGCTGAGTTCACCTCACATTGTTTTCCCCCTAATTGTGCAAACTGAACCCAAAAGCCCATAACAACTACATAGAATCTGGATTTTCCCATAAGAAATGCACGGGACAACTAACACATGCTTATGTTAATGGGCAAAATTCGCTCAATTTAGTTTGTAGGCCGAAAGAGAGCAAACCCATTAAGTCGGTACTCTGGATAATATATTTCCTCTATGGCTTTTCTGTTGAAATTTTTTCTGAATTTTGCTTGCTGTAAACCTAACGGAGCCCGAGACCTTTCCAACGAATGCAAAACCGTGGAAATCGGTTCGTGCGTTCTGGAGTTATAGCGTCAGGAAGGAAAACCCGACTTATTTTTATTTAATGTAATAAATATATTTTTCAAAAATTTAAAGCACTATTTGTAAGTTCCCTAATAAAGAAAATTAACAAGCTAAAATTTGGAATTTTTACTGCTTAGCCGCAACACTTTTCTTTTTTTAGAGAAGAATATCTTATGTCTTAAAAATGCACCTGCAAAGAAAGTTTGTTTTCAAAAAAATTAAAATGTCATTTAATTTCTCTTCTACTCTGAACGTCGAACTTGTCGACTTGTAGAAGCTGAGTAGGGTCAATGATTCTCGAGCATTTTCGCCAGATGAGTCCTGAAACTAAAGGACGTTCTTATCCCTCTACCACAGATAAGAAACTATACAGATGTCTCATCCCCATAGAAGAAAATGTCCCATATTTTTTTCACTACTCCTTGGCTATCAACTGACAAAAAGCTTTTTGTCAGTTGATCTTCAAGCACAAAAAGCTGTTTTTGATTGCACATATTGGCTTGCCAGTATGCCTGTTCAAAGCTATGTGTATAACTATAAAAAATTCTAAAGTTGTTTTTTCTCTCAAGTCAACGTCCATAGAGACAAAGAAAAAAAGAAACTGTTTTGGTTTCGATGATGTTTTGGTGCCGATGATGTTACCATATTTCAGTTGCTATTGTTCAAGCGATGTAGGTATTTTATGCTATTTATGCTATTTATTATTGAATATGAAAATAAAAACCATAGTTATTAATTTTTCCATGTTATATTTTACTATATCAAATAAAACAATATACATATATGTTGAAAATACATTTAAGAAAGGAAGAGAAGATGAGTTAGGTGCAAGACATTTTAAAAATAATTTGTATGGATTCCTATGGTAACACTGATGCAAATGTACGTGCGCCGCTGGTGAGCGTATGAGGCTTAGTTTTGGTTGCCTTCCTTATTTTGATTTTTTTTGATACATATATTGAACGCATGTGTGTATGTCATGTATCCATAGATATATGTATATGACAAAAGGGTAAGTTTCAATTTCGGCCTTTTTGTTGTTTGTTGATTGTTTCTTTGTTGTCCTATGCAAAACGTAAGTTGCGTATTTTGTGAACTTAAACAGGTGTAGGTAGGTACTCACGTAAATAATTTCGATACAAAAAAGAGGCTCGGATGCGACCCACACTGATAACTTACTATTGATGCCCACTTAAATTTTTCAAAATTTATTTTTTTTATTTGGAAAAATTGTATTAGTAAGTAAGTATGCAAAAATATACATTTAAGCTGTTTTCTGTGGAAATAGATGTATCGAAAAGTTAAATTAATATATTTTGAAAGAAGTTTGGTTTCTCTCAAATAAACATTGTCTTAAATTGTTACAAAACATTAACAACAATATTTCTATGGGATGAAACAACTTTAAAGTCAATATCTTTCTTTATTCAATCTAATTTATAAATTCAATTAGGTTAATCATTTTTTTATTTTTTTTGCTTAAGGTTTTTAGTTTTCTGTAAAATAAAAAATTGTTGTTAATAACAACAATTTGTACAATTTCTTTCTTTCTTTTTTCTTTCTCCTTTACCCGATATTTCAGTTTAAGAATCAATTTCACGTTTTTTTAGTACTTTTTTTTAGGTTTAAATTAAAGGAAAAAACTATCGGTTGATTAACTTTTTATTTTAAACATTTTTTGTATTAAATTAAATAAGTTTGAAGTCAATATCTTTCTCTGTTTTCAAGATGCTTTAGTAGAAACTATTTTTACCAGTTTTTAGTAGTTTTCTAAAAAAAATAGTTAATTGGGATGTTAAAATAGGTCTGTTAAGTTTTGTTTAGAAGTTTGTATATGTTTAATACATCACTGCTCTTAGCCTATTTAAGCAAAGGTGGTTTTATAAAAAGTTTAAGAGACAATTTTTGGCCTTGACAATTAAAAATAAAATATCGTAAGTATTTATAATTATTTATTTTATTATTAATCTTTTATAAAATTGCCTTTCCTTAAATAGTTTCCAGGGGTCACGAACGTGGACGTGGCAAAATATCGACCCCCACCCACCTACAACCCGCTGAATTGTACATTTATATATATATATATGTAAATTGGTTATGTATGTATTTGTTTTTTTTATTGTTTTTGTTTGAGCTACGCGTTCATAACATTCATTAATTTTTTTATTTTAGTTCTAGGATTTTTATACCTTTTATCTTTTGTGTCAATTACCCATTTACAATTTTTCCAAAGTAAGACTTTTATTAAAAAATGTATGATGTCAATTTTATGTGCATAGCATTCATCGGAATCATCGAACCAGCTAGGATATTGTCTGTTTGTTGCGTTTATACATTCTCTTACAATGTTTTCTTTTAATCTCGATATAAAAGGTGTTTTTTTGAAGAAAGTTGTAAATATTTTTACGTGAAGACTACAGACTTGGAAAAAATTTTCAGAAGGCCATATAAGAACCGTATTTTCTTTTGAGGTTTCGTATTCTCTCAATTTAATTAATATTTCCGTTAAATCAAATTGAAGCTTATCTTTTAAAATTTGTTAAATACAGTTTTCACAGATACTATTCATTTTTTTCATCGATTTAAAAAGGCAATAGCCTGCATAGTATCTGGTAGCAAGATCGTCGATTTCCGGCACCTTTATCAATATCGTGTCTTCAGGCGGTAAAGCATTTAATTTATTATCAATATTCATGTCGTTTTCTATATTCTCAAATGATTCACTCTCCGGTAGCTCATACGAAATCGATATTTGTTCCTCAGCATTGGTTTGTAAAATAGCATTCCAATCAACTTTCGATTAAAGTTCGATTAAAAATAATAATAATTTATAAGTACATAGACAATAAATTTTCAGCATAATTAGTAGGTAAAAATATACTAATAATGTCTTGGCAAAGAAGAAAATGTGCAATTGTACATTGTCAATTCAAAAAAAAGGAATCTCCTCAAATGAAGCTGTTTGCTTTCCCTAAAAAAGGTACAGACAAATATAATGCATGGCTAGCTTTAGCAGAAGAGTCTCGAGAACATATAAACAGCCTTAAAAAGCCTTTAATATGCAGCAATCATTTTGAGAATAGCTTCATTGGGAAAAATAAATTAAAAATAAATGCTTATCCATCATTATATCTCAAAAATAAGGAAAACTTTTCGATTGACGCTAATGATTCCATTTGTTTTGATGAAAATAATGCCCAAAAAAATTATTTAACAAGAAAAGAAACATGTTCGATTGGTAATGAAATCACGATTGAGGAACTAAACCTAGCTTCAAGGATATTGTCAAGCAGAAGTTTAGATGAAGAGGTTCAATTTGCTTGCACAAATTGTGGGGCTCACGTTAAAAGGCAAATTTTTTATATAAAAAAAATTGCCAGTCTTAAGAAAATTAATATTGCTCTTAAAATAAAAATAAACAAAAATCGAAGACCGAAAATAAATGTTTGGAAACAAAATAATCGCTTAAGAGAAGAAATTAAAATACTTAAAGCCCGTGCAAAGCTAAATATACAAGAGAAAATTGACGTTTTACCAATGAACCAAAACTCAAAAACGTTTGCAAAACTCATTTTATCGCAAAGTACAACAGATTACACTGAAGAAGAAAAATGGATTTCGCAGTGTATATTTTTCCGTTCAGCCGCCGGTTATAATTTTTTGAGAAATCAATTACAATTTCACTTGCCTCATCCATCTTCTTTGCATAGATGGATAAGTATTAAAGGCCTTTCTCCAGGCTTAAACAAAAACGTTTTAGAGGAGATAGAAAAAATTACCTCAAAATTGGCAACGAAAGAGAAAGAAGTGGTTCTAATTTTTGATGAAATGAGCCTTCAGACAAGTTTAACCTACAATGAATACAAAGATGTAATTGAAGGTTTTGTAGATTATGGCAAAAACCAAAGATCTGATATATGTGCTAAGTCAGCCTGCGTTTTTATGATACGTAGTTTATGTGGCAACTTTAAACAAGTTTTGTATCATGTCATTTGCCCAAGTAATATCCCTTCACAACAACTTGAGGTAGAAGTGCATAACTGTTTGGATATATGCGAGAAATTAAAATTAAATGTACGAGCTATTTGCTGCGATCAAGGGCCTACAAATAGAAGTTTGTTTAATAAATTATGTCTAGATGACAAAAGTTGTAACTTTGTTTACAAACAACAAAAAATTTATGGTGTGTATGATATTCCTCATCTTTTGAAAAGCATTAGGAATAATTTATTGAAATATAATTTGGCCACGGATGATGGAATTGTAAGTTGGAAAATAATTGAATATATGTACAATTCTGAAAGATTAAATGCAACAAAAATTTGTCCAAAATTAACATCGGCACATATTAACCCAACAGAATTTCAAAAAATGAATGTAAAGTTGGCGGCACAAGTACTAAGTAGATCTGTAGCTTGTGGAATTGAAGCTTTATTAGGTCTAAATAAATTTCCCATAAATATATCGCATTTTGCAAAACCAACAGCTAATTTTATAAACAAAATAAACCGGCTTTTCGACCTTTTAAATGGAAAACCAGCTATTAAAAAAAATGATCAAAATCTAATATTCATAAGAGAAATGAAAACATATAGGTATTCTCAACATTCAGCCTATTAATTCAAGAAACAAAGCGTTTTGTTTCAAAGGTTTTGCCTTAAGTATTGAGAGCATTTTGCAAATACAAAAAGCATTATATATAGACCATAATGATTTATATTATTTAAATATTAACAAATTCAACCAAGATCCCTTAGAAAATTTATTTGGAAACATAAGAGCAAGAAATGTTAATAAAAGTAATCCGAATGCTGCTGAATTTGGCTCCCTTCTAGCAAAAGTTATAGCTATGAAATTTGTATTCAAATCTAAATGTTCAAACTGTGAAGAAGACGATACAGAATATCTTAAAGTTGATTGGAATGCTATTTTACAAACCAATGCTGAGGAACAAATATCGATTTCGTATGAGCTACCGGAGAGTGAATCATTTGAGAATATAGAAAACGACATGAATATTGATAATAAATTAAATGCTTTACCGCCTGAAGACACGATATTGATAAAGGTGCCGGAAATCGACGATCTTGCTACCAGATACTATGCAGGCTATTGCCTTTTTAAATCGATGAAAAAAATGAATAGTATCTGTGAAAACTGTATTCAACAAATGTCAAAAGATAAGCTTCAATTTGATTTAACGGAAATATTAATTAAATTGAGAGAATACGAAACCTCAAAAGAAAATACGGTTCTTATATGGCCTTCTGAAAATTTTTTCCAAGTCTGTAGTCTTCACGTAAAAATATTTACAACTTTCTTCAAAAAAACACCTTTTATATCGAGATTAAAAGAAAACATTGTAAGAGAATGTATAAACGCAACAAACAGACAATATCCTAGCTGGTTCGATGATTCCGATGAATGCTATGCACATAAAATTGACATCATACATTTTTTAATAAAAGTCTTACTTTGGAAAAATTGTAAATGGGTAATTGACACAAAAGATAAAAGGTATAAAAATCCTAGAACTAAAATAAAAAAATTAATGAATGTTATGAACGCGTAGCTCAAACAAAAACAATAAAAAAAAACAAATACATACATAACCAATTTACATATATATATATAAATGTACAATTCAGCGGGTGGTAGGTGGGTGGGGGTCTATATTTTGCCACGTCCACGTTCGTGACCCCTGGAAACTATTTAAGGAAAGGCAATTTTATAAAAGATTAATAATAAAATAAATAATTATAAATACTTACGATATTTTATTTTTAATTGTCAAGGCCAAAAATTGTCTCTTAAACTTTTTATAAAACCACCTTTGCTTAAATAGGCTAAGAGCAGTGATGTATTAAACATATACAAACTTCTAAACAAAACTTAACAGACCTATTTTAACATCCCAATTAACTATTTTTTTTAGAAAACTACTAAAAACTGGTAAAAATAGTTTCTACTAAAGCATCTTGAAAACAGAGAAAGATATTGACTTCAAACTTATTTAATTTAATACAAAAAATGTTTAAAATATAGTTTAAAATAAAAAGTTAATCAACCGATAGTTTTTTCCTTTAATTTAAACCTAAAAAAAAGTACTAAAAAAACGTGAAATTGATTCTTAAACTGAAATATCGGGTAAAGGAGAAAGAAAAAAGAAAGAAAGAAATTGTACAAATTGTTGTTATTAACAACAATTTTTTATTTTACAGAAAACTAAAAACCTTAAGCAAAAAAAATAAAAAAATGATTAACCTAATTGAATTTATAAATTAGATTGAATAAAGAAAGATATTGACTTTAAAGTTGTTTCATCCCATAGAAATATTGTTGTTAATGTTTTGTAACAATTTAAGACAATGTTTATTTGAGAGAAACCAAACTTCTTTCAAAATATATTAATTTAACTTTTCGATACATCTATTTCCATAGAAAACAGCTTAAATGTATATTTTTGCATACTTACTTACTAATACAATTTTTCCAAATAAAAAAAATAAATTTTGAAAAATTTAAGTGGGCATCAATAGTAAGTTATCAGTGTGGGTCGCATCCGAGCCTCTTTTTTGTATCGAAATTATTTACGTGAGTACCTACCTACACCTGTTTAAGTTCACAAAATACGCAACTTACGTTTTGCATAGGACAACAAAGAAACAATCAACAAACAACAAAAAGGCCGAAATTGAAACTTACCCTTTTAGCATATACATACATATATCTATGGATACATGACATACACACATGCGTTCAATATATGTATCAAAAAAAATCAAAATAAGGAAGGCAACCAAAACTAAGCCTCATACGCTCACCAGCGGCGCACGTACATTTGCATCAGTGTTACCATAGGAATCCATACAAATTATTTTTAAAATGTCTTGCACCTAACTCATCTTCTCTTCCTTTCTTAAATGTATTTTCAACATATATGTATATTGTTTTATTTGATATAGTAAAATATAACATGGAAAAATTAATAACTATGGTTTTTATTTTCATATTCAATAATAAATAGCATAAATAGCATAAAATACCTACATCGCTTGAACAATAGCAACTGAAATATGGTAACATCATCGGCACCAAAACATCATCGAAACCAAAACAGTTTCTTTTTTTCTTTGTATCTATGGACGTTGACTTGAGAGAAAAAACAACTTTAGAATTTTTTATAGTTATACACATAGCTTTGAACAGGCATACTGGCAAGCCAATATGTGCAATCAAAAACAGCTTTTTGTGCTTGAAGATCAACTGACAAAAAGCTTTTTGTCAGTTAATAGCCAAGGAGTAGTGAAAAAAATATGGGACATTTTCTTCTATGGGGATGAGACATCTGTATAGTTTCTTATCTGTGCCTCTACCTTTCCCAAAATCATCATCCATTCCCACATAAACAAGGCATACCAGCCAACGTTTATGTCACCAACTCCCATCCCACCTGCCACGTTGTAATGGCTAAAAAGCTAGACAGCGTTTCTATCTCCTATGCTCCTTCTCACTCTAGGTAAATTAGCTGAATTGCTGTTACCGAATCCCAATCTTTTCCTCCCATATCAGAATGATGAATTAACATCAACTGATTCGTAACCGTATCTCTTCCTTCCCTACCACCTCTTATCTTTATTGGGTTGGATCTAAGGTGTTAAACGACCCGTGCCGATGATCAGCCTGGCTGGGGGCCCAATTCAAAAAAAGCCCAGTCTCTAACGGAGTATCCGGATACCTGGCGACCTCCGGATTAACTAGCCTTATCTGTACATGCGAATCTCTGTGCAGACGGACCTCTTTTCTTCGCAACTCGTAGGATTAAGATGGAAAAAACAAAAATTTAAAGGATGATGAGACCGGTATCTCTTCAGGACCGGGCGGCAATTTGGCGTCAAAGCCTGTTGCCGTATCTCTTGCGGCCAGCACAGAGAAGTGTTGAATAATGAGACTTTAGGGATTGGGAAGGGGATGTAGGGGTTTCCTTGGCTTTAAAGGGCTCGCCAAGGTAAGCCAGAGATCTAGGCGCTCGGCGCCGATTTATAAATTTCCAATTAAAAACAATTACCTTTCTTTCTTTATTATCCTTTTTGTGTTATATTTTTTTATTGGTATCTTTTCTTATTTTTAGTTTACAGTTCGTTTTCAATTGTCTTCTGTTCTCTTTACTATAGCTCTACTGCCCTACTGGCATAAACTTTTGAACTATTTATATTAATTTTATGCTTACTTACTAAATTTCTTAACCTACTTCCTTAATATTAAATTTTTAACATTATTACATTATTATCACATTGATGTCATTTCTTAACCTACTTTACATTAATTCTTAATATTATTACATTACTCACTTTATTTTCATATTGGTGTCATCATTACCATGCATTTCCGCACTTCACACCTGTGCTTTGGTTCAACGTTCGTCTTGTTGACAAACTTTCTGATGACGCTTCGAATTACTTCATCGAGAATCCAAAGCATTGCTTTTGACCGTTTATTAAGGTCACAATTGCTTTGAACTTCAATGATTACGTCGATCAGCAAGTTTGTTTTACTTTTTGCAACACAATAAACGAATACTTTTTTGTTTATGTTTTGTTGCGGTCGTTTGTTTTGGTTGTTGATTAGGGTTTGGAGGGTTATTTATGGATGCTTAAGTAGCATCATATAACACCTCCCCCGTTTTAAAAAGTAATTTTTGTATGGAAGAGACAAAAATTGTTGAACCATGCGTAGGTATTTTTATTTTGAAGTGGTTTTCGGAAGCGATTTTGAATCAATATGAAAATAAGGGATATATGTATGTATTTGTTGAAAAATTTTTTTTTTTCATTGTTCATTTTCGATTTATTCTTATTATTTTGTCTTTAAGGGTTATAACAAAAACTTAAAAATGTTTGAGTTTATTTTTCTTTTGATCTTAAACTTTAAAATTTATCTATAAAGATGCCGTCTCTAATATTTATTTTGCTTTAATAATAATAGTTGATATATGTATGTAGGTAATTTGTATATAAATAGTATTCTGTATATACATAATTTAATAATTATTAAACATGTTTGTGTATATTGGTAAAACGATTTCAATTTAAATTTTATATATTACATATTTCTATTGATGAGTTTTAAGGTTAAGGATTGAAATAGTTTAATTGAAAATGTTTATTTGTTCTTCTACGTTTATTTTATATATTTGAAAAAGGTATGTATAAGATTTTAAAAACAAAAACAAATTAAGTAACGTTCAAATAAATTGCATTATATAAAAATACAAATATTTCTTAAACATATCGCTCAAAAAAGTATGTAAATACACGAAAATTATTAAAATACAGGAAAAATGATAATGATGTGCTGATAATCGGTGTCACGTGTTGTTGGTTTTTGGTTTGCATGGATCTCTTCCGTTGTAGTTTTGTCGGTCAGTTTGTGTGGAACTCTTCTTCCTTCTTTCATAGTTTAGGGTAGGGGTATGTGCTGAAAATTCGAAATTTATGGGGATTTTCCCTCTTTTAAATTTTGATTAACCTAGGTTAATCAGGTTCAGGTAAACCTCTTTTCAAAAATACAAAAAAATTGAAATTTATGGGGATTTTCCCTCTTTTAAATTTTGATTGTGGGTATATAAACCTCTTTTCAAAAATACATATTTTTTTTTTGATTGGGGCTTAATATCTCCCTCTTTTCCTATACATATTTTTTTTTTTATATTAATTCCAGTAGTAACAGTTCCTCCTTCTTAAATGGCAGTTTTCTCCCTTTTGTTAGATGGTGGATTAGGCTACACGTCAGGGTTCCGTTATCGAAGCCTTGTAATTCGTTTGGGACCCGTACGTTTTTTGTGGTGTATTCCGGAGTTTTAGTTTCCTTCAAATTTCCCTTCCACTCTCCTTGCAAGAATTTTTCGGTTGCCCTCATTGCGTTTATTCCAGAGGTTCCTAGGCCGTCGTAGTATTTCTGGTCTTGTTCATATTGTTCACCAATATAAGCGACCAGCGCAGTGCCTTTATTTCTATTGGGATGTAAAGGAGTTTCAAATCGAACACATTGATTTGTCCTAACCATTTTATCATCTCAACACTCTGTTCTCTTGTAACATAGTGCTAGAAATAAATGGTTTTATTTTAATGATCGACTTATTATTAAATGCTTTCAAAGTAATGTTTGAGGCGGTTATTGTGAATCGTACACTGTTTTTTTTTTATTAGAACGACGCTGTCAGTGGGACTAATTATTTTAATTATTTCGTATGGTCCTGTCCATATTTCGGACAATTTGTGTTGTCTGTTTTCGTTTTTGATAAGTACTTTGTCACCTACGTGGAATTTTTCCGTTTTATTCTTTTCGTCATAATACGTTTTTGATGATTTCTTTTTACTGTTTATTAAGTTTCGTCTAGCGATTTCGTATGTTTTTTGTAATTTGTATCTTAAGGCATAAAAGTAGTTTTCGTGATCGTATATGGGTTCAGGTTCTTTTTTTTAGGTTTGAAGGAATATCGGCCGTAAAACCAAAAAGACAGTCCATTGGAGTAAACTTTGTTCCTTCATGGATGCTATTATTATAAACGAAAGCTGCTGTTCTGAGAAATTGGTCCCAAGATTTTGTGTTTTCATCGCAAATTGTTCTTAAGTATTCTACTAACGGTCGATGTGCCTTTTCTAATGCACCATTTGATTGTGGGTGGTAAGCGGTTGTCTGGAGCTTCTCTATTTTAAGTAGTTTACATATCTGCTTAAACAATTTGCTTAAAAAATTTGTCCCTTGGTCTGTAACTAGTTGTTTGGGAATTCTGTACCTAGTTATGATTTGTTCAAAGAATGCATGTGCTACTGTTTCTGCTTCTTGGTTAGGTATAGCACAAAAATCAACGAATTTCGTCAAGTTCTCTTGGAACGTGAGTATATATTTGTTTCCCATATGCGATTCTTGTAGGGGTCCTACTATATCTAAATACACTTTCTCAAATGGTCTGCTACAAGTGTCTGTTATTACCATTGGCATTTTTGTCTCTAAACTTGACTTCATTTTTTGACATTTTGGGCATTGTTTTATGTATTTGGATATATCTCCAAACATTTTTGGCCAGAAATACCTCCTTCTAATGCGTTTATATGTATTGATCACTCCCTGATGACCTCCAAATGGTGAGTCGTGGTATTCTCTTAGTATAATTCTTATGTCTTCGGGAGAGTTTATGCTTTCAGACGTGTCTTCTTTCTGAGGTAGTGCGTCTATTTGTGTCGTGTTGGATTCATCTGCTTCGGTCGTCGTCTCGTCCTCCGTATCTTTGATTTTGTTTGGTTCTGTTTGTTGTAGCTTTGCTTGTGCTCTTGTTACAGCTAAGCATGTTGCGTTTGTAAGAGGTTCTTCAAGTTTTTCGTTAGTCGGTATCCTACTTAATGCGTCAGCGTTATTGTTATTTTTTCCCGCTTTGTACTTAAGTGTACAATCGTATTCAGAAAGTTTATGGTGAAATCGTATAAGTCTAGACGTTGGGTCTCTAGTTCTAAAATTTCCAGTCAGGGGTTCATGGTCTGTGTATACAGTGAATTTCCTACCTAATAAGTAACATCTAAAGTTCTTTGTAGCCCATACTATTGCTAGCATTTCCTTTTCGCTTGTTGAATAGTTGCGTTCTGTTTTACTTAGTGTCCTGCTTGCATATGCAATTGGCTTATCTTTTCCAACTGTACCTTGCGAAAGTATAGCTCCTATTGCTTCGTCACTAGCGTCAGTTGTAAGTATAAAGGGTTCATCAAAATTGGGATAGAAAAGAAGAGGTGGGGATATTAATAGGTTTTTTAAGTTTTGAAAAGCTTCCTGGCATTTGTCTGTCCAGTTAAACTTAACGTCTTTCCTTGTCAAATTAGTCAAGGGTTTGGCTATTTTTGAAAAATTGGGAATAAATTTTCTGTAGTAATTGGCTAATCCTAGGAATGATTGAATTTGTTTCAAGTTTTTAGGAACTGGAAAAGCTTGTACACAACTTACTTTACCTGGGTCTGGATGTGCTCCCTCTGAAGAACATTTGTGTCCTAAATATACTACTTCTCGTCTTAAAAATTGACATTTCTCTACATTTAATTTTAAATTATGTTCTCTTATTTTTTCAAATATTAATTCAAGCTTTCTATTATGATCTTGGATGTTTTTTCCGTATACAACAATGTCATCTAAATAAACAAAACATTCCAACCCTTGTAATCCTGTTAGAATGTAATTCATTAGTCGTTGAAAAGTGGCTGGGGCACCTTTTAGTCCAAATGGCATACGCTTGAATTCGTAATGACCATAAGCTGTACTAAAAGCAGTTTTTTCCCTATCACCGGGTGCCACTAATACCTGATGATAACCACTAGCTAGATCTAGAGTGGTAAAATACCTAGAATGACCCAACTGGTCAAGTATGTCCTCAATTCTTGGTAAAGGAAATGCGTCCCCTATGGTACATTCGTTAAGTTTCCTAAAATCAACGACTACTCTCCATCGTGTTTCACCATCTGGGCCTGCATTCTTTTGTACTACCAGAAGTGGTGAATTCCATGGACTTTTACTGGGTTGAACGATATCGTTTTTCAACATTGCAGTTAGTTGCTCATTTATGATATTTCTTTGTTTTTCTGGAAGTCTATACATCTTTGTGTTTATTGGGGCTTGATCTTGTTTTATAGGGATTTGATGTTCTAAAGTCATTGTATGAGAAAGTCTGTCGCCTGGTAAAAAGAAAATGTCATTATATTGTATGCAAAGGTCTAGTATTGCTTTTCGTTCCTCGTTATTTAATGTACTGTCTCTGTCAAGTTGTTTGGTGAGATTTTCTATTCGTTCGTTTTGATTTTCTATACTATTATGGTAACAGAATGCTGTTCTATTAGTTTTATTCGTGTACCTATCGCTGAAACTTATTATTTCGTAATCGTTTAAATTGTCTATTGCTAACTCTATGTTCTTAAATTTTACTTCATATTGATTTGTGTTTATTATGGGTACCCTAATATTTTGTTCGTTACTAGCTATTATACAATTTCCTAAAAATACACCTTTCCTTATTTCTTTGGATAAGCATATCTTAGGTTCCTTATATCTAACTGGTAATTCTATAATCGACCTAGACCTTGGAAGTAATCTTAATTCTTTATTTAGGTTTATTTTTATTGACCTAATTTTGTCTTTCTTTTCTGTATTCAAATTACAGATTTGTATATTCTCTTTATTTTCATTATTATTTTTTCTTCTTAAAATCGACAGTGTCGAATTGCATACTGTTTTTATTACAGTCAGCATTAATAGTAAGCAAAATGCAAAGTTGTATATATATTATTTTTATTTCAATGGGTTCTGAGCCATGCAGGGTCTCTGCTTGCGACTCATTATTTAATTGACCTGTTTTTTGCAGTGTCATATTAATGTTTGAATTGCTTTCATTAATTTGATTTATGTAATCTGTATCTATATTTTTATCTATCATATTTCCCACAATTGTTTTACAACTGTTGACATCTTTGGATTTCCTTTCTTTTTTGACTTTAAGGTTTTTCTGCTTTTTTGGATTTAAATCATGCAGATTTACCTTTTCGTTAGTCATTTTGTTTTGTGCCTTTTCTTGTCTTGTTTTCACTTTGCGAGGTGAAGTTTCGGATGAGAAAGATTTGGCTTTTAGAGAATCCGTTTGTAATGCCCCTGGAGTATCGAAATCAGTGTCTTGTCCAGTTTTTTTATACTGCAAGCAACACTTCTCTTCGTGTAAACTCTTTGTACAGTTGTCATGCGGTAAGCCGATTTCTTGACCTGCCTTGCGCTCACGGTGTGACTGAGTTTGCTGATACTTGTTGGTTTTCACATGCGAGTGATTACCTGTGTAACAGCATCCATTATGTGGATTATTTAACTCAGTCTTGTTAGAATCAAACAGTGGTATGCTATATTCCTTTGTACCTTGCGTTGGCAGTTTTGAAAATGTTAATAACTTGTTAGGTCCGTCTACGTTACAGTATTCTCCTAAGAAATTATACCCTAAGATTCCATCGCCCGGGATGGCTAGGTCATTTTCTACTACTTGAAATACGCAATTGGGTAATGAGGGTATTTGCATAGTACCAGTGATTTCTCCTAATGTATATCCGATTCCACAAGGTGTGTCAATGGTCAATTTTTTATGCGAGTTTAATGAGTTGATATCATCAATCACTCTCTTCTTTAAAAGGCTTACCTCCGAACCTGTATCTATTAACAGTTGTATCGATTATTTCTTCCCTAGTTTAATTCCTATTGTTATTGAAGGTAGAGAAATGTGGGGTGGTATATGACTATTATTGGTACTAATGGGTTGCCCGTGTTTTCTCTTTGTGTTATTTAGAGTCAAATCGGGGAACTTTCGATCGACTATTGAGAGTTTCCCGATCGGTTTGTGTGGCTGTATCTTCCACACCAGTCACATCGAGTTGTTTTGTGACTTACTCTGTTTTGAGTATTACTATTGCTATTGTTACTGTTATAAATATTTTCTCTACGATTGTTATTATTGTTATATTTCTCATCATTTGATCTGAAAGGGTTATTTTTGCGATGTTCCGCATTCAAGTGTTGGTACTGAGAATTTTGGTTGTTATTTATTTCGCGGGGTTTATTACTACCACCGCCCCTGTTAGGGTTATCATTTTTCCTTCTGCAGGTCGCAGCCTCATGCCCATAATGTCGTCGTTTCAAGCACTCACTGTATGTGTGGCCTTTCACGTTACAGAAATTGCAGATGATGTTTGATTTTTCATTTATGTTGGGTGGTGTTTGTTGCACAATTCGCCCAAAGGTACTTTCGTTCCCCGTGAAGGCTGAATTGCACGACATCATCTCAACTCTCTGTACATGTTTTTCCATACTGAGAGCGGTTCGTATCAAATCCTCGAAACTTTTGTTTTCCAGGATGAAAAGGTTTTGCCCTAGCTGTTTATAGGATACTCTGGATGCTAAGGCTGATTTCGCAAAATCAGATAACTGTGTTTTTACGATATCTGCCCTTTCTCCGTACTTTATTTCGGCAGCTTCTCTGCATTGGGTTAAAGAGTGTCGTAACCTACCAACAAACACATTTAAGGTTTCGAATTGACTCTGTCGACTAGTTATTAGACAGTTAACCAGATCGTTGTAGTCTTCAATCGGTAGATATGCTCGATTGAGCGTCTCTTCGAACTCCTTGAAGTCTTTTGGTTTTGCCGTTTGTACCAAATCTAAAGCGTCTTCCCTGAGTTTCGTTTGAAGAATTTGTAGAAAGAGTTTTTTATCTTCCTCTGGTATATGTTCTATTATAGGACGTATACATTTAAGGAAGGTTTGCAATTTCTGGGCTAACCTTGCGTCGGTACCTCCAGCGAATTCGGGAATCCCTTGGGAGATTTTCAGAAGTTTTTCGAAACCCAGAGACATTTTGGTTTGTAATTTGGGTTCGATTTTTTCAGTGATTTTAACTTCTGATGTTTCTTCCCGTTTTTCAATGTGATCAGTTTCCCTTTTTTGAATTTCTATTTTGTCTTGTAATTTTTTAATTTTAGAGACGTAAATTGCTTCTTGAGTTTTAAAATTTTTCGCTTTTGCGAGAAACTGCTTTTCTTTTGTTTTCAAGAGATTTATGTCTTCTTGAAATGTTCTGGTTTTGTTTTCCAATATAGTTATTTGGTTGTTTAGGTCAGTGATTGTTTCTTCGGCTTGTTTGTTTATTTGTTCAGCCTCTCTTTGGTTAGTCACCAATTGATCAAGAGCCTTTGTTTGTTTATCGAATTGCTGCTGCAACTCCGAGAGTTTATACTCGCGCTCGGTTTGTTGCCTTTGGACAGTTTCGATGAAGGTAGAAAGGATCGTGTCAGTGGTTTCCAATTTGCTTAATTGTCCCCACTGCGTGTTGGTGAATTTAAGAGCAAATACTTCTCTACCCACTAGAGCTTTGAGTTCGCCTAGTAGGGTGTTATTGAAGTATTTTATCTCGACACCTTGTTCCTTCCTTTCTTTATGTAGTTGTTGGACCTCCTCTAACAGTTCTTCAAGCTGAAGATTGAGATCCATAAACAACAACGACCCAAACAAAAAACCAATAGAAGAGATATTCCGAAGAATATTTGCAATTCGAAAATTGAAAAACGATCACGATAACCAGTCAAAAGAAAAGAGTTATAATTTTTTTTTTTATTTCATTTTAATTTTAATTTTATACTTTATATATAGATACAATTATTTTTTATTTTTTCTTTTTGTATCCTCCTTCGTCAACGCCTTCGCTTGTTCAAGGAAAGCTTTCTTTGCTTCCCCTGTGCAAAGGGAGGCCAGGAAGTATAGTTTGCCAAGCTCTTGGCGCCTTTTAACTATTCGCCCACCCCGGCGTCTTTTTTTGCCTTGAGCATTTGATGTTCCCCCGCGTAATAGAGGGGGCTTTGTTTCCAGTTGGGGAACCTTTTCCGACTGTCGCTTTCGTCGGCGGTATTCCTCCAAGCTGATTGGCTTGGGGCCGACTGTAGGGTTTGCACGGATTTTTTCTTGCAGTTTGGTTTGGCTCATCTAAAAGAGCAGAAGGATTTTGTTTTTTGAAAGAATTCGATAATCGAGAACAAAAAAGTAAAAATACAAAATTTGAGTTTCCAACCACTATTGATTTTGTGGTTATGGAAATGGGTAGGTTGGGATGACGCTCCTGAAGTGGAGTATTCTTCAGGGACTTTAAGTCGAACTTTTAGACTCCAAATTGACACGCCATCCTACCGGCTGCGCCAATGTTGAATAATGAGACTTTAGGGATTGGGAAGGGGATGTAGGGGTTTCCTTGGCTTTAAAGGGCTCGCCAAGGTAAGCCAGAGATCTAGGCGCTCGGCGCCGATTTATAAATTTCCAATTAAAAACAATTACCTTTTTTTCTTTATTATCCTTTTTGTGTTATATTTTTTTATTGGTATCTTTTCTTATTTTTAGTTTACAGTTCGTTTTCAATTGTCTTCTGTTCTCTTTACTATAGCTCTACTGCCCTACTGGCATAAACTTTTGAACTATTTATATTAATTTTATGCTTACTTACTAAATTTCTTAACCTACTTCCTTAATATTAAATTTTTAACATTATTACATTATTATCACATTGATGTCATTTCTTAACCTACTTTACATTAATTCTTAATATTATTACATTACTCACCTTATTTTCATATTGGTGTCATCATTACCATGCATTTCCGCACTTCACACCTGTGCTTTGGTTCAACGTTCGTCTTGTTGACAAACTTTCTGATGACGCTTCGAATTACTTCATCGAGAATCCAAAGCATTGCTTTTGACCGTTTATTAAGGTCACAATTGCTTTGAACTTCAATGATTACGTCGATCAGCAAGTTTGTTTTACTTTTTGCAACACAATAAACGAATACTTTTTGTTTATGTTTTGTTGCGGTTGTTTGTTTTGGTTGTTGATTAGGGTTTGGAGGGTTATGTATGGATGCTTAAGTAGCATCATATAACAGAAGGGAGTAGTGGCCAACCATGGACCCTCCTCTGCAGCTGGCAGCAACGAGGATAGGAAGGTAGTGATACCTAATTTCAGTAGTGGCAGGGTTGTGAAAAATGGCCCTACCACTACTAATGAGAGAAAGGGAAAACTCTCGAAAAGCCAATATAGGCAAAGGCGGTAAGCGGCAAAAATCCTGAAGGCCTCTGGTGCATCATCGGGGGCTGAAAGGACACCGCAGCAAACCGCTAGCGTCGAATGGGCAAAAAGCATACTTGCTACAACTAAGACCAGTAAGGACTCTACGTCCAAACGAGAAAGGTCTCTCGAGGGGGCCGTACCGACACCAAAACGGCCTCGGGTGCACAACACCAGCACTCCCCTCAATCCCATCAAAGAAGCCAGTTTCAGTGACGTCGCGAAGGGCAAAGTTGTGGTTGCGGTCATTGACAGGAGTGATGATGATGGAACAATATCGGCTGATCGTTGGCAGTTGGTCAAAGTTAAGCTCTCGGGTGGCTTTTTAAGCATTTTGAGGGAGCTTCCAGGACCACTTCCTTCCATAAGCGATGGGGGTTGGCATCAAGGCCACGTAAAACTCATGGTTTGTGGCGATCAGAGGTCTTGTGACTTGTATAAGCTCGCTGTCAGCCGGTTAGGTGAAGTTTGGCCAGGTGCGAAGCTCGAGGTTGTCGCTAAGGAAGACATTCCTAGCAGACCTAGAGCCCGCATTTGGATCCCAATGGTACCTGCCGGTATCGATGAAATTCTCGAGATGATCAGAGTTTGTAACCCGTCCCTTCCGACGCACAACTGGAAGATAGCCAAGCTAGAGGAGGTAAAGAATCTTTATAGGAGCGCCATTTTGGTACTCAATAAGGAATCTTTGGCTCCTCTAGCCTTAAACGAGGGCTCGATAAACTATGGCTTCGAAACCATTAAAATTCGAGTCTATAAAAAAGATGAGGTTAACGCGGAAAGCGGGCCTCCAAAAACAACCGAGGGTGAACTAGCGGTTGGTGGGCCTGGGACATCGTCTTCTCTCTTAACTGAAGGTGACGATGCACCAATGCCCTCTCCAATAGCGACCCCACCCTCTACAATAGTCGTAGACAGTCCATCCTTAATGGAGACTGAGGACGACCTCAACATGATTCTTTTGAGTGAGGACGAACTCTTGGGTTCATCCTCAGACTCAGAGGATCAGAACAAAACTGTGGTGGAGGTTGATCTGCCTAATTGTAGCCAAAATGCTGCAGTTAGTACAGATTAATCTCCAGCACTCCGTAAAGGCCTCGGCCTCACTTCTTCTCCGGCTGGCGAGAAACGGGGAAGACATTGTCCTGATCCAAGAGCCATGGATTGTGAGATCCGTTGTTCGTGGACTCAGGACTCCTGGATACTACACACTGTGTGTGACAGATAGAGGTGAACCTAGATCTTGCATACTAGTGAAACGTAGCATTAATGTATTTTTACTCCATCATTTCAGTGACAAAAATACCACCGTAGCTAGGCTGGAAACAACCAAGGGAAGTTTCTGAATAGTGTCGGCGTATCTTGGCCATGACCACCTTGGCCCTCTCCCTGGAAAAACCCTGGAGAAGATCGTCGCTGAAGCGGAAAGGCAAAGGATCCGCCTAATTATTGGGAGCGATGTCAACGCTCATCATACGGTATGGGGAAGTACCAATATCAACGACAGAGGTGAGTCTCTTTTTGATTATATTCTTGGTACTAACCTCTTAGTAAGTAATGTTGGGAATGAGCCAACCTTCATAACTAAAACTCGACAAGAAGTCCTAGACATAATTCTTGTCTCAGATACTATACACCATATGATCTTGGACTGGAAAGTATCCAAAGAACACTCGTTCTCTGATCATAGATATATCCAGTTCAATATCAATGTAGATGATAACCCGAGTCCATTGACTTTTCGAAATTATCGGAAGACTGATTGGGCCTCATACAGGAACTCATTACAGAGTTTACTAAAACCTGGACTATCTTGTCCTTCCTCTAACGCTAATGAACTTGACAATAAAGTCAATGACCTTACCTCAGCTATGAACAGATCGCTAGAAATTGCTTGTCCACTTATACACATAAGAGGAAAGAGGAAACCACAATGGTGGGCCTCAGAGCTTGACTCGCTCAGGAAAGAATGCAGGAAACTGTTTAACCGAGCCAAAGCCGCAAGACTAGCCTCTCACTGGGATTTTTACAAAGAATCCCTAAGAATTTACAAGAAGGAACTAAGGAAATCTAAACGATCTTCTTGGCGATCCTTCTGTGGCACTATAGAAGAAACTTCTGAAGCCTCTAGGTTACGGAAAATTCTATCAACTAATCCAGCGATGCCAAGCTGCTTGAAAAATGCAGACGGCTCCTGGACAAATTCAAGTAATGAATCGCTGAACTTACTACTGGATACTCATTTTCCTGGAAGTTCTCTTACCGAGACTTGCAACGGTTATATACGTTCAAGTCCCAATACTACATATCCACAAGGTCTGATTACAAGGGACAAGCTACAATGGGCTCTCAACAGCTTCAAACCATTTAAATCTGCAGGACCAGATGGAATAACACCAGCCGAGCTACAGAAGACTTCTGACATAATTGCACCAATCCTTGAGGCAATTTTTACCAGCTGTCTTTACCTGGTCCATGTTCCCTCGGCATGGCGAGAAGTTAAAGTTGTTTTTATACCCAAGGCAGGTAAATGCTCGCAAGTCAACCCTAAAGATCTACGACCTATAAGTCTATCATCAATCCTTCTTAAGACCTTGGAAAGATTGATTGATATCCATTTAAGGGCAAGTATTGATACAAGACTTCTGTCTTCGTCTCAACACGCCTACTGTAAAGGTAAATCGGTGGAAACAGCGCTACACACCTTAGTACGCACCGTCGAATATTTCCTCCATCATAAAGAGTTCGCTATGGTTGCTTTCCTTGACATCGAAGGTGCCTTTAACAACGTGGACACATCTGCAATCACATCTGCACTAACATCTCTAAATGTAGAGAGTTCGCTTCATTTAATGCTTACTAGCAGAATAATTAACTCAAAACTGGGCAACTCTTCTGGCAGACGATTCGTTAGTAGAGGGACACCGCAAGGTGGTGTTCTATCCCCTCTCCTCTGGAACCTACTGGTGAATGAAATCCTAACTGGTCTGGATGCGGAGGGTTTCAGAGTGATAGCCTATGCGGACGACGTTGCTATAGCAGTTTCAGGAAAGCATCTTAACACGTTAAAAGAACTCTTACAAAATGCCTTAGATAGACTAATACTTTGGGCTGATCGGTGTGGACTGGGTGTTAACCCACACAAAACCGATTTGGTCTTATTTTCGAGGAGATACAAAATTCCATTTGTCAACCCTCCCCATATTAAAGGAATCCAATTAAAATTCTCAGACGAGGCTAAATACCTGGGTCTTGTCTTAGATAAAAAACTAAATTGGAAACGCAACGTAGAGGAAAGAGTCAAAAAAGCTACTGTAGCTCTCTCTCTTGCAAAAAAGCCATCGGTAATAAATGGGGCTTGCAACCCAGAATCACGCATTGTCTATACACATCGGTAATCAGACCGATTTTAATGTACGGTGTGGCAGTATGGTGGACTGCTTTAGAAAAAGGTATAAACCGAGATAAAGTAAATAAAGTCCAACGTTCAGCTTGCCTATGTATAAGCGGATCGCTTCGCACGACCCCATCTGCGGCACTGGACACCTTACTCTACCTAACACCTCTTGACATCTTTAGCAAACAAATAGCTGCAAGTTCTGCTATTCGCCTCAAAGCTTCGTCGCAGTGGTTTAACAACAACATTGGCCACTCCGTTATTCTTAGTTATTTAGAATCAATCCCAAAGCACACAGACTACACCATCCCCCAACTACAATTCGACAGAAATTTCCAGATTTCTATACCTCCCAGATCTTTTTGGGAGGATAGGACATTCCTGGAAGACGAGTCAATCCACTTCTATACAGATGGGTCAAAAACAAAAGAAGGGGTTGGTGGAGGTGTGTACTCTGAACGACAGAAATTAAGTCTCTCATTCCGCCTTCCCAATCATTGTAGCGTGTTCCAGGCGGAACTTTTGGCGATAAAAGAAGTCTTGTCCTGGCTTAAAGAAAACGTGATATCGACATCGGATATCCGTATTTTCTCAGATAGTCAGGCCGCTATTAAATCTCTGGATTCTGTCTCTACAAACTCTATAACAGTCCAGAACTGTCGATCATCTCTAATGGAGATGGCACAACAGTTTAATATTCACCTTTGCTGGGTGCCGGGCCATAGAGACATTCCAGGTAACTGTAAGGCAGATGAACTCGCCAGGAACGGTACAGTACAGCCCATTCTACCACGTTTGGCACGTACTGGCATACCAATCGCTACTTGTAAACTGTTGCTAATGCAAGACGCTGTGAGGAGGGCAGGCACCAGGTGGAACAACATCACCACGTGTCAAGTCACAAAAAACATCTGGCCAACACTGGATTTAAAACGTTCAAGGTGCTTGCTCTCTCTAAGCAGATCGCATATAAGCTCGATAATAGGTGTCATAACCGGACACTGTCTAATAGGAAAGCACGTCATGAGATTAGGCGTATTCTCAAATGACTTCTGCAGAAGCTGTATGGACGAGGAAGAAGAAGAAACAGTTCTTCATCTTCTCTGCACATGCCCTGCTCTGGCTCGAAAACGCAAGAATTACCTAGGAGAATTCTTCTTTAACGATCTAAACGATCTAAATCATATCGGCATAAGCAGCCTCTCACGTTTCGTAAGAGACTCAAACTGGTTCCATTGAGCTTAGGAAGAAACCTCAAGATTCATGTGGTATCACAATGGGCCATCAAACTGGCCTAAGTGTGTCCGTTTCCATCTTGGACAGCCACTTCAACCTAACCTTACCTTTAATTTCTCAAAAAAACCCTAATTTTGTAAGACAGTATAAGAGCTTGTCAAGAAAAAAAAATATATTTTTTTAATGAAACAAGCCAAATTAATAATACAAATTTTAGAGAAAAATAAAAACATATCGGTTCGTTTTTGAGAAAATTTTTCGGTTTTTTATAAAAACATTTGTATTTTTTAATCTTAATTTCAAAATTTGAAGTTAATCTACCCAATGGTTTGGGCTGTAGGAGCGTGGACAGACAGGCAGACGGACGGAATCGGGGAACAAAATTTGTTCGTCTTCTCTCGAGTTCGAGATTTTTAACGAATTCAAAACTTGCCGTATAGTTCCTATACTTATGTCGCAAGTAAAAATATAACGGAATACAATTTAAAAACGGCACTGGAAAATGTGTGCCAAAGATTTTGGTTTTTAGAATTTTCCAATATCACTGACAGTTTTCGAGTTCTGCAAAAAAAAGTTCTCTAAAACGAAAGAAATCGGATGGATCGGTCTTCAGCTTCATTACGGTTTCAATAAACTTTCTGTAGTCTTACCTTTTATCTTCATTACTTATTTTTATTATGGATTTCGATGTCAAGTGCGTTCATTAATTAAAACAGTTTTTGAATGTTTTTGAACAACAACAACAACTTAAAGGTGCTACCACTCATTGTTTTGGCTGGAGATATAGCTATTTCGTGCTTTGCCACTTTTGCACTCATCAGTCTCCTTTTTTTGTGGTGCTGAGCTTTAATCCAATTTTATTTGAAAAACTTTATGCACAACATAGGATTCGAACCCACGCATATCAGATTTGCTCAGTCTTAGAAGTCGTGTGCACTACGCACTCCACTACTTTAGACCACTGACGTCACAGGTCGAGATGTGCTAATTGTTTATCAAATGCATTTGAAGCATCAACCTTTTTATAAGCTCCTTTAAGTATGCTGTTTTGTTCCGCCTCCATTTTTCTCCATACCTTATTTGATAGACTAACAATTCGTAGTACGTATCAAAGGGGGAGAGGTTGGAAGATCGGTAACGAACCAGACTAAGTTATTATTGTTATTATTTGTATTGTACTATTCGTACTAGAATGTCAGCTTGTTAGACTTGACCATTCCTTTTTAATTTTATTGAATGTTTTTGAACAACAACAACAACTTAAAGGTGCTACCACTCATTGTTTTGGCTGGAGATATAGCTATTTCGTGCTTTGCCACTTTTGCACTCATCAGTCTCCTTTTTTTGTGGTGCTGAGCTTTAATCCAATTTTATTTGAAAAACTTTATGCACAACATAGGATTCGAACCCACGCATATCAGATTTGCTCAGTCTTAGAAGTCGTGTGCACTACGCACTCCACTACTTTAGACCACTGACGTCACAGGTCGAGATGTGCTAATTGTTTATCAAATGCATTTGAAGCATCAACCTTTTTATAAGCTCCTTTAAGTATGCTGTTTTGTTCCGCCTCCATTTTTCTCCATACCTTATTTGATAGACTAACAATTCGTAGTACGTATCAAAGGGGGAGAGGTTGGAAGATCGGTAACGAACCAGACTAAGTTATTATTGTTATTATTTGTATTGTACTATTCGTACTAGAATGTCAGCTTGTTAGACTTGACCATTCCTTTTTAATTTTATTGAATGTTTTTGAACAACAACAACAACTTAAAGGTGCTACCACTCATTGTTTTGGCTGGAGATATAGCTATTTCGTGCTTTGCCACTTTTGCACTCATCAGTCTCCTTTTTTTGTGGTGCTGAGCTTTAATCCAATTTTATTTGAAAAACTTTATGCACAACATAGGATTCGAACCCACGCATATCAGATTTGCTCAGTCTTAGAAGTCGTGTGCACTACGCACTCCACTACTTTAGACCACTGACGTCACAGGTCGAGATGTGCTAATTGTTTATCAAATGCATTTGAAGCATCAACCTTTTTATAAGCTCCTTTAAGTATGCTGTTTTGTTCCGCCTCCATTTTTCTCCATACCTTATTTGATAGACTAACAATTCGTAGTACGTATCAAAGGGGGAGAGGTTGGAAGATCGGTAACGAACCAGACTAAGTTATTATTGTTATTATTTGTATTGTACTATTCGTACTAGAATGTCAGCTTGTTAGACTTGACCATTCCTTTTTAATTTTATTGAATGTTTTTGAACAACAACAACAACTTAAAGGTGCTACCACTCATTGTTTTGGCTGGAGATATAGCTATTTCGTGCTTTGCCACTTTTGCACTCATCAGTCTCCTTTTTTTGTGGTGCTGAGCTTTAATCCAATTTTATTTGAAAAACTTTATGCACAACATAGGATTCGAACCCACGCATATCAGATTTGCTCAGTCTTAGAAGTCGTGTGCACTACGCACTCCACTACTTTAGACCACTGACGTCACAGGCCGAGATGTGCTAATTGTTTATCAAATGCATTTGAAGCATCAACCTTTTTATAAGCTCCTTTAAGTATGCTGTTTTGTTCCGCCTCCATTTTTCTCCATACCTTATTTGATAGACTAACAATTCGTAGTACGTATCAAAGGGGGAGAGGTTGGAAGATCGGTAACGAACCAGACTAAGTTATTATTGTTATTATTTGTATTGTACTATTCGTACTAGAATGTCAGCTTGTTAGACTTGACCATTCCTTTTTAATTTTATTGAATGTTTTTGAACAACAACAACAACTTAAAGGTGCTACCACTCATTGTTTTGGCTGGAGATATAGCTATTTCGTGCTTTGCCACTTTTGCACTCATCAGTCTCCTTTTTTTGTGGTGCTGAGCTTTAATCCAATTTTATTTGAAAAACTTTATGCACAACATAGGATTCGAACCCACGCATATCAGATTTGCTCAGTCTTAGAAGTCGTGTGCACTACGCACTCCACTACTTTAGACCACTGACGTCACAGGTCGAGATGTGCTAATTGTTTATCAAATGCATTTGAAGCATCAACCTTTTTATAAGCTCCTTTAAGTATGCTGTTTTGTTCCGCCTCCATTTTTCTCCATACCTTATTTGATAGACTAACAATTCGTAGTACGTATCAAAGGGGGAGAGGTTGGAAGATCGGTAACGAACCAGACTAAGTTATTATTGTTATTATTTGTATTGTACTATTCGTACTAGAATGTCAGCTTGTTAGACTTGACCATTCCTTTTTAATTTTATTGAATGTTTTTGAACAACAACAACAACTTAAAGGTGCTACCACTCATTGTTTTGGCTGGAGATATAGCTATTTCGTGCTTTGCCACTTTTGCACTCATCAGTCTCCTTTTTTTGTGGTGCTGAGCTTTAATCCAATTTTATTTGAAAAACTTTATGCACAACATAGGATTCGAACCCACGCATATCAGATTTGCTCAGTCTTAGAAGTCGTGTGCACTACGCACTCCACTACTTTAGACCACTGACGTCACAGGTCGAGATGTGCTAATTGTTTATCAAATGCATTTGAAGCATCAACCTTTTTATAAGCTCCTTTAAGTATGCTGTTTTGTTCCGCCTCCATTTTTCTCCATACCTTATTTGATAGACTAACAATTCGTAGTACGTATCAAAGGGGGAGAGGTTGGAAGATCGGTAACGAACCAGACTAAGTTATTATTGTTATTATTTGTATTGTACTATTCGTACTAGAATGTCAGCTTGTTAGACTTGACCATTCCTTTTTAATTTTATTGAATGTTTTTGAACAACAACAACAACTTAAAGGTGCTACCACTCATTGTTTTGGCTGGAGATATAGCTATTTCGTGCTTTGCCACTTTTGCACTCATCAGTCTCCTTTTTTTGTGGTGCTGAGCTTTAATCCAATTTTATTTGAAAAACTTTATGCACAACATAGGATTCGAACCCACGCATATCAGATTTGCTCAGTCTTAGAAGTCGTGTGCACTACGCACTCCACTACTTTAGACCACTGACGTCACAGGTCGAGATGTGCTAATTGTTTATCAAATGCATTTGAAGCATCAACCTTTTTATAAGCTCCTTTAAGTATGCTGTTTTGTTCCGCCTCCATTTTTCTCCATACCTTATTTGATAGACTAACAATTCGTAGTACGTATCAAAGGGGGAGAGGTTGGAAGATCGGTAACGAACCAGACTAAGTTATTATTGTTATTATTTGTATTGTACTATTCGTACTAGAATGTCAGCTTGTTAGACTTGACCATTCCTTTTTAATTTTATTGAATGTTTTTGAACAACAACAACAACTTAAAGGTGCTACCACTCATTGTTTTGGCTGGAGATATAGCTATTTCGTGCTTTGCCACTTTTGCACTCATCAGTCTCCTTTTTTTGTGGTGCTGAGCTTTAATCCAATTTTATTTGAAAAACTTTATGCACAACATAGGATTCGAACCCACGCATATCAGATTTGCTCAGTCTTAGAAGTCGTGTGCACTACGCACTCCACTACTTTAGACCACTGACGTCACAGGTCGAGATGTGCTAATTGTTTATCAAATGCATTTGAAGCATCAACCTTTTTATAAGCTCCTTTAAGTATGCTGTTTTGTTCCGCCTCCATTTTTCTCCATACCTTATTTGATAGACTAACAATTCGTAGTACGTATCAAAGGGGGAGAGGTTGGAAGATCGGTAACGAACCAGACTAAGTTATTATTGTTATTATTTGTATTGTACTATTCGTACTAGAATGTCAGCTTGTTAGACTTGACCATTCCTTTTTAATTTTATTGAATGTTTTTGAACAACAACAACAACTTAAAGGTGCTACCACTCATTGTTTTGGCTGGAGATATAGCTATTTCGTGCTTTGCCACTTTTGCACTCATCAGTCTCCTTTTTTTGTGGTGCTGAGTTTTAATCCAATTTTATTTGAAAAACTTTATGCACAACATAGGATTCGAACCCACGCATATCAGATTTGCTCAGTCTTAGAAGTCGTGTGCACTACGCACTCCACTACTTTAGACCACTGTGTGCATAAAGTTTTTCAAATAAAATTGGATTAAAGCTCAGCACCACAAAAAAAGGAGACTGATGAGTGCAAAAGTGGCAAAGCACGAAATAGCTATATCTCCAGCCAAAACAATGAGTGGTAGTACCTTTAAGTTGTTGTTGTTGTTCAAAAACATTCAATAAAATTAAAAAGGAATGGTCAAGTCTAACAAGCTGACATTCTAGTACGAATAGTACAATACAAATAATAACAATAATAACTTAGTCTGGTTCGTTACCGATCTTCCAACCTCTCCCCCTTTGATACGTACTACGAATTGTTAGTCTATCAAATAAGGTATGGAGAAAAATGGAGGCGGAACAAAACAGCATACTTAAAGGAGCTTATAAAAAGGTTGATGCTTCAAATGCATTTGATAAACAATTAGCACATCTCGACCTGTGACGTCAGTGGTCTAAAGTAGTGGAGTGCGTAGTGCACACGACTTCTAAGACTGAGCAAATCTGATATGCGTGGGTTCGAATCCTATGTTGTGCATAAAGTTTTTCAAATAAAATTGGATTAAAGCTCAGCACCACAAAAAAAGGAGACTGATGAGTGCAAAAGTGGCAAAGCACGAAATAGCTATATCTCCAGCCAAAACAATGAGTGGTAGCACCTTTAAGTTGTTGTTGTTGTTCAAAAACATTCAATAAAATTAAAAAGGAATGGTCAAGTCTAACAAGCTGACATTCTAGTACGAATAGTACAATACAAATAATAACAATAATAACTTAGTCTGGTTCGTTACCGATCTTCCAACCTCTCCCCCTTTGATACGTACTACGAATTGTTAGTCTATCAAATAAGGTATGGAGAAAAATGGAGGCGGAACAAAACAGCATACTTAAAGGAGCTTATAAAAAGGTTGATGCTTCAAATGCATTTGATAAACAATTAGCACATCTCGACCTGTGACGTCAGTGGTCTAAAGTAGTGGAGTGCGTAGTGCACACGACTTCTAAGACTGAGCAAATCTGATATGCGTGGGTTCGAATCCTATGTTGTGCATAAAGTTTTTCAAATAAAATTGGATTAAAGCTCAGCACCACAAAAAAAGGAGACTGATGAGTGCAAAAGTGGCAAAGCACGAAATAGCTATATCTCCAGCCAAAACAATGAGTGGTAGCACCTTTAAGTTGTTGTTGTTGTTCAAAAACATTCAATAAAATTAAAAAGGAATGGTCAAGTCTAACAAGCTGACATTCTAGTACGAATAGTACAATACAAATAATAACAATAATAACTTAGTCTGGTTCGTTACCGATCTTCCAACCTCTCCCCCTTTGATACGTACTACGAATTGTTAGTCTATCAAATAAGGTATGGAGAAAAATGGAGGCGGAACAAAACAGCATACTTAAAGGAGCTTATAAAAAGGTTGATGCTTCAAATGCATTTGATAAACAATTAGCACATCTCGACCTGTGACGTCAGTGGTCTAAAGTAGTGGAGTGCGTAGTGCACACGACTTCTAAGACTGAGCAAATCTGATATGCGTGGGTTCGAATCCTATGTTGTGCATAAAGTTTTTCAAATAAAATTGGATTAAAGCTCAGCACCACAAAAAAAGGAGACTGATGAGTGCAAAAGTGGCAAAGCACGAAATAGCTATATCTCCAGCCAAAACAATGAGTGGTAGCACCTTTAAGTTGTTGTTGTTGTTCAAAAACATTCAATAAAATTAAAAAGGAATGGTCAAGTCTAACAAGCTGACATTCTAGTACGAATAGTACAATACAAATAATAACAATAATAACTTAGTCTGGTTCGTTACCGATCTTCCAACCTCTCCCCCTTTGATACGTACTACGAATTGTTAGTCTATCAAATAAGGTATGGAGAAAAATGGAGGCGGAACAAAACAGCATACTTAAAGGAGCTTATAAAAAGGTTGATGCTTCAAATGCATTTGATAAACAATTAGCACATCTCGACCTGTGACGTCAGTGGTCTAAAGTAGTGGAGTGCGTAGTGCACACGACTTCTAAGACTGAGCAAATCTGATATGCGTGGGTTCGAATCCTATGTTGTGCATAAAGTTTTTCAAATAAAATTGGATTAAAGCTCAGCACCACAAAAAAAGGAGACTGATGAGTGCAAAAGTGGCAAAGCACGAAATAGCTATATCTCCAGCCAAAACAATGAGTGGTAGCACCTTTAAGTTGTTGTTGTTGTTCAAAAACATTCAATAAAATTAAAAAGGAATGGTCAAGTCTAACAAGCTGACATTCTAGTACGAATAGTACAATACAAATAATAACAATAATAACTTAGTCTGGTTCGTTACCGATCTTCCAACCTCTCCCCCTTTGATACGTACTACGAATTGTTAGTCTATCAAATAAGGTATGGAGAAAAATGGAGGCGGAACAAAACAGCATACTTAAAGGAGCTTATAAAAAGGTTGATGCTTCAAATGCATTTGATAAACAATTAGCACATCTCGACCTGTAACGTCAGTGGTCTAAAGTAGTGGAGTGCGTAGTGCACACGACAT
Source organism: Eupeodes latifasciatus (assembly GCA_920104205.1). Taxonomy (NCBI): domain Eukaryota; kingdom Metazoa; phylum Arthropoda; class Insecta; order Diptera; family Syrphidae; genus Eupeodes; species Eupeodes latifasciatus. The sequence continues at coordinate 26,229,901 of OV049927.1, forward strand.
CTAAGACTGAGCAAATCTGATATGCGTGGGTTCGAATCCTATGTTGTGCATAAAGTTTTTCAAATAAAATTGGATTAAAGCTCAGCACCACAAAAAAAGGAGACTGATGAGTGCAAAAGTGGCAAAGCACGAAATAGCTATATCTCCAGCCAAAACAATGAGTGGTAGCACCTTTAAGTTGTTGTTGTTGTTCAAAAACATTCAATAAAATTAAAAAGGAATGGTCAAGTCTAACAAGCTGACATTCTAGTACGAATAGTACAATACAAATAATAACAATAATAACTTAGTCTGGTTCGTTACCGATCTTCCAACCTCTCCCCCTTTGATACGTACTACGAATAATAAGGTATGGAGAAAAATGGAGGCGGAACAAAACAGCATACTTAAAGGAGCTTATAAAAAGGTTGATGCTTCAAATGCATTTGATAAACAATTAGCACATCTCGACCTGTGACGTCAGTGGTCTAAAGTAGTGGAGTGCGTAGTGCACACGACTTCTAAGACTGAGCAAATCTGATATGCGTGGGTTCGAATCCTATGTTGTGCATAAAGTTTTTCAAATAAAATTGGATTAAAGCTCAGCACCACAAAAAAAGGAGACTGATGAGTGCAAAAGTGGCAAAGCACGAAATAGCTATATCTCCAGCCAAAACAATGAGTGGTAGCACCTTTAAGTTGTTGTTGTTGTTCAAAAACATTCAATAAAATTAAAAAGGAATGGTCAAGTCTAACAAGCTGACATTCTAGTACGAATAGTACAATACAAATAATAACAATAATAACTTAGTCTGGTTCGTTACCGATCTTCCAACCTCTCCCCCTTTGATACGTACTACGAATTGTTAGTCTATCAAATAAGGTATGGAGAAAAATGGAGGCGGAACAAAACAGCATACTTAAAGGAGCTTATAAAAAGGTTGATGCTTCAAATGCATTTGATAAACAATTAGCACATCTCGACCTGTGACGTCAGTGGTCTAAAGTAGTGGAGTGCGTAGTGCACACGACTTCTAAGACTGAGCAAATCTGATATGCGTGGGTTCGAATCCTATGTTGTGCATAAAGTTTTTCAAATAAAATTGGATTAAAGCTCAGCACCACAAAAAAAGGAGACTGATGAGTGCAAAAGTGGCAAAGCACGAAATAGCTATATCTCCAGCCAAAACAATGAGTGGTAGCACCTTTAAGTTGTTGTTGTTGTTCAAAAACATTCAATAAAATTAAAAAGGAATGGTCAAGTCTAACAAGCTGACATTCTAGTACGAATAGTACAATACAAATAATAACAATAATAACTTAGTCTGGTTCGTTACCGATCTTCCAACCTCTCCCCCTTTGATACGTACTACGAATTGTTAGTCTATCAAATAAGGTATGGAGAAAAATGGAGGCGGAACAAAACAGCATACTTAAAGAAGCTTATAAAAAGGTTGATGCTTCAAATGCATTTGATAAACAATTAGCACATCTCGACCTGTGACGTCAGTGGTCTAAAGTAGTGGAGTGCGTAGTGCACACGACTTCTAAGACTGAGCAAATCTGATATGCGTGGGTTCGAATCCTATGTTGTGCATAAAGTTTTTCAAATTAAATTGGATTAAAGCTCAGCACCACACAAAAAAAGGAGACTGATGAGTGCAAAAGTGGCAAAGCACGAAATAGCTATATCTCCAGCCAAAACAATGAGTGGTAGCACCTTTAAGTTGTTGTTGTTGTTCAAAAACATTCAATAAAATTAAAAAGGAATGGTCAAGTCTAACAAGCTGACATTCTAGTACGAATAGTACAATACAAATAATAACAATAATAACTTAGTCTGGTTCGTTACCGATCTTCCAACCTCTCCCCCTTTGATACGTACTACGAATTGTTAGTCTATCAAATAAGGTATGGAGAAAAATGGAGGCGGAACAAAACAGCATACTTAAAGGAGCTTATAAAAAGGTTGATGCTTCAAATGCATTTGATAAACAATTAGCACATCTCGACCTGTGACGTCAGTGGTCTAAAGTAGTGGAGTGCGTAGTGCACACGACTTCTAAGACTGAGCAAATCTGATATGCGTGGGTTCGAATCCTATGTTGTGCATAAAGTTTTTCAAATAAAATTGGATTAAAGCTCAGCACCACAAAAAAAAGGAGACTGATGAGTGCAAAAGTGGCAAAGCACGAAATAGCTATATCTCCAGCCAAAACAATGAGTGGTAGCACCTTTAAGTTGTTGTTGTTGTTCAAAAACATTCAATAAAATTAAAAAGGAATGGTCAAGTCTAACAAGCTGACATTCTAGTACGAATAGTACAATACAAATAATAACAATAATAACTTAGTCTGGTTCGTTACCGATCTTCCAACCTCTCCCCCTTTGATACGTACTACGAATTGTTAGTCTATCAAATAAGGTATGGAGAAAAATGGAGGCGGAACAAAACAGCATACTTAAAGGAGCTTATAAAAAGGTTGATGCTTCAAATGCATTTGATAAACAATTAGCACATCTCGACCTGTGACGTCAGTGGTCTAAAGTAGTGGAGTGCGTAGTGCACACGACTTCTAAGACTGAGCAAATCTGATATGCGTGGGTTCGAATCCTATGTTGTGCATAAAGTTTTTCAAATAAAATTGGATTAAAGCTCAGCACCACAAAAAAAGGAGACTGATGAGTGCAAAAGTGGCAAAGCACGAAATAGCTATATCTCCAGCCAAAACAATGAGTGGTAGCACCTTTAAGTTGTTGTTGTTGTTCAAAAACATTCAATAAAATTAAAAAGGAATGGTCAAGTCTAACAAGCTGACATTCTAGTACGAATAGTACAATACAAATAATAACAATAATAACTTAGTCTGGTTCGTTACCGATCTTCCAACCTCTCCCCCTTTGATACGTACTACGAATTGTTAGTCTATCAAATAAGGTATGGAGAAAAATGGAGGCGGAACAAAACAGCATACTTAAAGGAGCTTATAAAAAGGTTGATGCTTCAAATGCATTTGATAAACAATTAGCACATCTCGACCTGTGACGTCAGTGGTCTAAAGTAGTGGAGTGCGTAGTGCACACGACTTCTAAGACTGAGCAAATCTGATATGCGTGGGTTCGAATCCTATGTTGTGCATAAAGTTTTTCAAATAAAATTGGATTAAAGCTCAGCACCACAAAAAAAGGAGACTGATGAGTGCAAAAGTGGCAAAGCACGAAATAGCTATATCTCCAGCCAAAACAATGAGTGGTAGCACCTTTAAGTTGTTGTTGTTGTTCAAAAACATTCAATAAAATTAAAAAGGAATGGTCAAGTCTAACAAGCTGACATTCTAGTACGAATAGTACAATACAAATAATAACAATAATAACTTAGTCTGGTTCGTTACCGATCTTCCAACCTCTCCCCCTTTGATACGTACTACGAATTGTTAGTCTATCAAATAAGGTATGGAGAAAAATGGAGGCGGAACAAAACAGCATACTTAAAGGAGCTTATAAAAAGGTTGATGCTTCAAATGCATTTGATAAACAATTAGCACATCTCGACCTGTGACGTCAGTGGTCTAAAGTAGTGGAGTGCGTAGTGCACACGACTTCTAAGACTGAGCAAATCTGATATGCGTGGGTTCGAATCCTATGTTGTGCATAAAGTTTTTCAAATAAAATTGGATTAAAGCTCAGCACCACAAAAAAAGGAGACTGAAATAGCTATATCTCCAGCCAAAACAATGAGTGGTAGCACCTTTAAGTTGTTGTTGTTGTTCAAAAACATTCAATAAAATTAAAAAGGAATGGTCAAGTCTAACAAGCTGACATTCTAGTACGAATAGTACAATACAAATAATAACAATAATAACTTAGTCTGGTTCGTTACCGATCTTCCAACCTCTCCCCCTTTGATACGTACTACGAATTGTTAGTCTATCAAATAAGGTATGGAGAAAAATGGAGGCGGAACAAAACAGCATACTTAAAGGAGCTTATAAAAAGGTTGATGCTTCAAATGCATTTGATAAACAATTAGCACATCTCGACCTGTGACGTCAGTGGTCTAAAGTAGTGGAGTGCGTAGTGCACACGACTTCTAAGACTGAGCAAATCTGATATGCGTGGGTTCGAATCCTATGTTGTGCATAAAGTTTTTCAAATAAAATTGGATTAAAGCTCAGCACCACAAAAAAAGGAGACTGATGAGTGCAAAAGTGGCAAAGCACGAAATAGCTATATCTCCAGCCAAAACAATGAGTGGTAGCACCTTTAAGTTGTTGTTGTTGTTCAAAAACATTCAATAAAATTAAAAAGGAATGGTCAAGTCTAACAAGCTGACATTCTAGTACGAATAGTACAATACAAATAATAACAATAATAACTTAGTCTGGTTCGTTACCGATCTTCCAACCTCTCCCCCTTTGATACGTACTACGAATTGTTAGTCTATCAAATAAGGTATGGAGAAAAATGGAGGCGGAACAAAACAGCATACTTAAAGGAGCTTATAAAAAGGTTGATGCTTCAAATGCATTTGATAAACAATTAGCACATCTCGACCTGTGACGTCAGTGGTCTAAAGTAGTGGAGTGCGTAGTGCACACGACTTCTAAGACTGAGCAAATCTGATATGCGTGGGTTCGAATCCTATGTTGTGCATAAAGTTTTTCAAATAAAATTGGATTAAAGCTCAGCACCACAAAAAAAGGAGACTGATGAGTGCAAAAGTGGCAAAGCACGAAATAGCTATATCTCCAGCCAAAACAATGAGTGGTAGCACCTTTAAGTTGTTGTTGTTGTTCAAAAACATTCAATAAAATTAAAAAGGAATGGTCAAGTCTAACAAGCTGACATTCTAGTACGAATAGTACAATACAAATAATAACAATAATAACTTAGTCTGGTTCGTTACCGATCTTCCAACCTCTCCCCCTTTGATACGTACTACGAATTGTTAGTCTATCAAATAAGGTATGGAGAAAAATGGAGGCGGAACAAAACAGCATACTTAAAGGAGCTTATAAAAAGGTTGATGCTTCAAATGCATTTGATAAACAATTAGCACATCTCGACCTGTGACGTCAGTGGTCTAAAGTAGTGGAGTGCGTAGTGCACACGACTTCTAAGACTGAGCAAATCTGATATGCGTGGGTTCGAATCCTATGTTGTGCATAAAGTTTTTCAAATAAAATTGGATTAAAGCTCAGCACCACAAAAAAAGGAGACTGATGAGTGCAAAAGTGGCAAAGCACGAAATAGCTATATCTCCAGCCAAAACAATGAGTGGTAGCACCTTTAAGTTGTTGTTGTTGTTCAAAAACATTCAATAAAATTAAAAAGGAATGGTCAAGTCTAACAAGCTGACATTCTAGTACGAATAGTACAATACAAATAATAACAATAATAACTTAGTCTGGTTCGTTACCGATCTTCCAACCTCTCCCCCTTTGATACGTACTACGAATTGTTAGTCTATCAAATAAGGTATGGAGAAAAATGGAGGCGGAACAAAACAGCATACTTAAAGGAGCTTATAAAAAGGTTGATGCTTCAAATGCATTTGATAAACAATTAGCACATCTCGACCTGTGACGTCAGTGGTCTAAAGTAGTGGAGTGCGTAGTGCCCACGACTTCTAAGACTGAGCAAATCTGATATGCGTGGGTTCGAATCCTATGTTGTGCATAAAGTTTTTCAAATAAAATTGGATTAAAGCTCAGCACCACAAAAAAAGGAGACTGATGAGTGCAAAAGTGGCAAAGCACGAAATAGCTATATCTCCAGCCAAAACAATGAGTGGTAGCACCTTTAAGTTGTTGTTGTTGTTCAAAAACATTCAATAAAATTAAAAAGGAATGGTCAAGTCTAACAAGCTGACATTCTAGTACGAATAGTACAATACAAATAATAACAATAATAACTTAGTCTGGTTCGTTACCGATTTTCCAACCTCTCCCCCTTTGATACGTACTACGAATTGTTAGTCTATCAAATAAGGTATGGAGAAAAATGGAGGCGGAACAAAACAGCATACTTAAAGAAGCTTATAAAAAGGTTGATGCTTCAAATGCATTTGATAAACAATTAGCACATCTCGACCTGTGACGTCAGTGGTCTAAAGTAGTGGAGTGCGTAGTGCACACGACTTCTAAGACTGAGCAAATCTGATATGCGTGGGTTCGAATCCTATGTTGTGCATAAAGTTTTTCAAATAAAATTGGATTAAAGCTCAGCACCACACAAAAAAAGGAGACTGATGAGTGCAAACGTGGCAAAGCACGAAATAGCTATATCTCCAGCCAAAACAATGAGTGGTAGCACCTTTAAGTTGTTGTTGTTGTTCAAAAACATTCAATAAAATTAAAAAGGAATGGTCAAGTCTAACAAGCTGACATTCTAGTACGAATAGTACAATACAAATAATAACAATAATAACTTAGTCTGGTTCGTTACCGATCTTCCAACCTCTCCCCCTTTGATACGTACTACGAATTGTTAGTCTATCAAATAAGGTATGGAGAAAAATGGAGGCGGAACAAAACAGCATACTTAAAGGAGCTTATAAAAAGGTTGATGCTTCAAATGCATTTGATAAACAATTAGCACATCTCGACCTGTGACGTCAGTGGTCTAAAGTAGTGGAGTGCGTAGTGCACACGACTTCTAAGACTGAGCAAATCTGATATGCGTGGGTTCGAATCCTATGTTGTGCATAAAGTTTTTCAAATAAAATTGGATTAAAGCTCAGCACCACAAAAATAGGAGACTGATGAGTGCAAAAGTGGCAAAGCACGAAATAGCTATATCTCCAGCCAAAACAATGAGTGGTAGCACCTTTAAGTTGTTGTTGTTGTTCAAAAACATTCAATAAAATTAAAAAGGAATGGTCAAGTCTAACAAGCTGACATTCTAGTACGAATAGTACAATACAAATAATAACAATAATAACTTAGTCTGGTTCGTTACCGATCTTCCAACCTCTCCCCCTTTGATACGTACTACGAATTGTTAGTCTATCAAATAAGGTATGGAGAAAAATGGAGGCGGAACAAAACAGCATACTTAAAGGAGCTTATAAAAAGGTTGATGCTTCAAATGCATTTGATAAACAATTAGCACATCTCGACCTGTGACGTCAGTGGTCTAAAGTAGTGGAGTGCGTAGTGCACACGACTTCTAAGACTGAGCAAATCTGATATGCGTGGGTTCGAATCCTATGTTGTGCATAAAGTTTTTCAAATAAAATTGGATTAAAGCTCAGCACCACAAAAAAAGGAGACTGATGAGTGCAAAAGTGGCAAAGCACGAAATAGCTATATCTCCAGCCAAAACAATGAGTGGTAGCACCTTTAAGTTGTTGTTGTTCAAAAACATTCAATAAAATTAAAAAGGAATGGTCAAGTCTAACAAGCTGACATTCTAGTACGAATAGTACAATACAAATAATAACAATAATAACTTAGTCTGGTTCGTTACCGATCTTCCAACCTCTCCCCCTTTGATACGTACTACGAATTGTTAGTCTATCAAATAAGGTATGGAGAAAAATGGAGGCGGAACAAAACAGCATACTTAAAGGAGCTTATAAAAAGGTTGATGCTTCAAAAGCATTTGATAAACAATTAGCACATCTCGACCTGTGACGTCAGTGGTCTAAAGTAGTGGAGTGCGTAGTGCACACGACTTCTAAGACTGAGCAAATCTGATATGCGTGGGTTCGAATCCTATGTTGTGCATAAAGTTTTTCAAATAAAATTGGATTAAAGCTCAGCACCACAAAAAAAGGAGACTGATGAGTGCAAAAGTGGCAAAGCACGAAATAGCTATATCTCCAGCCAAAACAATGAGTGGTAGCACCTTTAAGTTGTTGTTGTTGTTCAAAAACATTCAATAAAATTAAAAAGGAATGGTCAAGTCTAACAAGCTGACATTCTAGTACGAATAGTACAATACAAATAATAACAATAATAACTTAGTCTGGTTCGTTACCGATCTTCCAACCTGTCCCCCTTTGATACGTACTACGAATTGTTAGTCTATCAAATAAGGTATGGAGAAAAATGGAGGCGGAACAAAACAGCATACTTAAAGGAGCTTATAAAAAGGTTGATGCTTCAAATGCATTTGATAAACAATTAGCACATCTCGACCTGTGACGTCAGTGGTCTAAAGTAGTGGAGTGCGTAGTGCACACGACTTCTAAGACTGAGCAAATCTGATATGCGTGGGTTCGAATCCTATGTTGTGCATAAAGTTTTTCAAATAAAATTGGATTAAAGCTCAGCACCACAAAAAAAGGAGACTGATGAGTGCAAAAGTGGCAAAGCACGAAATAGCTATATCTCCAGCCAAAACAATGAGTGGTAGCACCTTTAAGTTGTTGTTGTTGTTCAAAAACATTCAATAAAATTAAAAAGGAATGGTCAAGTCTAACAAGCTGACATTCTAGTACGAATAGTACAATACAAATAATAACAATAATAACTTAGTCTGGTTCGTTACCGATCTTCCAACCTCTCCCCCTTTGATACGTACTACGAATTGTTAGTCTATCAAATAAGGTATGGAGAAAAATGGAGGCGGAACAAAACAGCATACTTAAAGGAGCTTATAAAAAGGTTGATGCTTCAAATGCATTTGATAAACAATTAGCACATCTCGACCTGTGACGTCAGTGGTCTAAAGTAGTGGAGTGCGTAGTGCACACGACTTCTAAGACTGAGCAAATCTGATATGCGTGGGTTCGAATCCTATGTTGTGCATAAAGTTTTTCAAATAAAATTGGATTAAAGCTCAGCACCACAAAAAAAGGAGACTGATGAGTGCAAAAGTGGCAAAGCACGAAATAGCTATATCTCCAGCCAAAACAATGAGTGGTAGCACCTTTAAGTTGTTGTTGTTGTTCAAAAACATTCAATAAAATTAAAAAGGAATGGTCAAGTCTAACAAGCTGACATTCTAGTACGAATAGTACAATACAAATAATAACAATAATAACTTAGTCTGGTTCGTTACCGATCTTCCAACCTCTCCCCCTTTGATACGTACTACGAATTGTTAGTCTATCAAATAAGGTATGGAGAAAAATGGAGGCGGAACAAAACAGCATACTTAAAGGAGCTTATAAAAAGGTTGATGCTTCAAATGCATTTGATAAACAATTAGCACATCTCGACCTGTAACGTCAGTGGTCTAAAGTAGTGGAGTGCGTAGTGCACACGACATCTAAGACTGAGCAAATCTGATATGCGTGGGTTCGAATCCTATGTTGTGCATAAAGTTTTTCAAATAAAATTGGATTAAAGCTCAGCACCACAAAAAAAGGAGACTGATGAGTGCAAAAGTGGCAAAGCACGAAATAGCTATATCTCCAGCCAAAACAATGAGTGGTAGCACCTTTAAGTTGTTGTTGTTGTTCAAAAACATTCAATAAAATTAAAAAGGAATGGTCAAGTCTAACAAGCTGACATTCTAGTACGAATAGTACAATACAAATAATAACAATAATAACTTAGTCTGGTTCGTTACCGATCTTCCAACCTCTCCCCCTTTGATACGTACTACGAATTGTTAGTCTATCAAATAAGGTATGGAGAAAAATGGAGGCGGAACAAAACAGCATACTTAAAGGAGCTTATAAAAAGGTTGATGCTTCAAATGCATTTGATAAACAATTAGCACATCTCGACCTGTGACGTCAGTGGTCTAAAGTAGTGGAGTGCGTAGTGCACACGACTTCTAAGACTGAGCAAATCTGATATGCGTGGGTTCGAATCCTATGTTGTGCATAAAGTTTTTCAAATAAAATTGGATTAAAGCTCAGCACCACAAAAAAAGGAGACTGATGAGTGCAAAAGTGGCAAAGCACGAAATAGCTATATCTCCAGCCAAAACAATGAGTGGTAGCACCTTTAAGTTGTTGTTGTTGTTCAAAAACATTCAATAAAATTAAAAAGGAATGGTCAAGTCTAACAAGCTGACATTCTAGTACGAATAGTACAATACAAATAATAACAATAATAACTTAGTCTGGTTCGTTACCGATCTTCCAACCTCTCCCCCTTTGATACGTACTACGAATTGTTAGTCTATCAAATAAGGTATGGAGAAAAATGGAGGTGGAACAAAACAGCATACTTAAAGGAGCTTATAAAAAGGTTGATGCTTCAAATGCATTTGATAAACAATTAGCACATCTCGACCTGTGACGTCAGTGGTCTAAAGTAGTGGAGTGCGTAGTGCACACGACTTCTAAGACTGAGCAAATCTGATATGCGTGGGTTCGAATCCTATGTTGTGCATAAAGTTTTTCAAATAAAATTGGATTAAAGCTCAGCACCACAAAAAAAGGAGACTGATGAGTGCAAAAGTGGCAAAGCACGAAATAGCTATATCTCCAGCCAAAACAATGAGTGGTAGCACCTTTAAGTTGTTGTTGTTGTTCAAAAACATTCAATAAAATTAAAAAGGAATGGTCAAGTCTAACAAGCTGACATTCTAGTACGAATAGTACAATACAAATAATAACAATAATAACTTAGTCTGGTTCGTTACCGATCTTCCAACCTCTCCCCCTTTGATACGTACTACGAATTGTTAGTCTATCAAATAAGGTATGGAGAAAAATGGAGGCGGAACAAAACAGCATACTTAAAGAAGCTTATAAAAAGGTTGATGCTTCAAATGCATTTGATAAACAATTAGCACATCTCGACCTGTGACGTCAGTGGTCTAAAGTAGTGGAGTGCGTAGTGCACACGACTTCTAAGACTGAGCAAATCTGATATGCGTGGGTTCGAATCCTATGTTGTGCATAAAGTTTTTCAAATAAAATTGGATTAAAGCTCAGCACCACACAAAAAAAGGAGACTGATGAGTGCAAAAGTGGCAAAGCACGAAATAGCTATATCTCCAGCCAAAACAATGAGTGGTAGCACCTTTAAGTTGTTGTTGTTGTTCAAAAACATTCAATAAAATTAAAAAGGAATGGTCAAGTCTAACAAGCTGACATTCTAGTACGAATAGTACAATACAAATAATAACAATAATAACTTAGTCTGGTTCGTTACCGATCTTCCAACCTCTCCCCCTTTGATACGTACTACGAATTGTTAGTCTATCAAATAAGGTATGGAGAAAAATGGAGGCGGAACAAAACAGCATACTTAAAGGAGCTTATAAAAAGGTTGATGCTTCAAATGCATTTGATAAACAATTAGCACATCTCGACCTGTGACGTCAGTGGTCTAAAGTAGTGGAGTGCGTAGTGCACACGACTTCTAAGACTGAGCAGATCTGATATGCGTGGGTTCGAATCCTATGTTGTGCATAAAGTTTTTCAAATAAAATTGGATTAAAGCTCAGCACCACAAAAAAAGGAGACTGATGAGTGCAAAAGTGGCAAAGCACGAAATAGCTATATCTCCAGCCAAAACAATGAGTGGTAGCACCTTTAAGTTGTTGTTGTTGTTCAAAAACATTCAATAAAATTAAAAAGGAATGGTCAAGTCTAACAAGCTGACATTCTAGTACGAATAGTACAATACAAATAATAACAATAATAACTTAGTCTGGTTCGTTACCGATCTTCCAACCTCTCCCCCTTTGATACGTACTACGAATTGTTAGTCTATCAAATAAGGTATGGAGAAAAATGGAGGCGGAACAAAACAGCATACTTAAAGGAGCTTATAAAAAGGTTGATGCTTCAAATGCATTTGATAAACAATTAGCACATCTCGACCTGTGACGTCAGTGGTCTAAAGTAGTGGAGTGCGTAGTGCACACGACTTCTAAGACTGAGCAAATCTGATATGCGTGGGTTCGAATCCTATGTTGTGCATAAAGTTTTTCAAATAAAATTGGATTAAAGCTCAGCACCACAAAAAAAGGAGACTGATGAGTGCAAAAGTGGCAAAGCACGAAATAGCTATATCTCCAGCCAAAACAATGAGTGGTAGCACCTTTAAGTTGTTGTTGTTGTTCAAAAACATTCAATAAAATTAAAAAGGAATGGTCAAGTCTAACAAGCTGACATTCTAGTACGAATAGTACAATACAAATAATAAAACAGTTTTTATTTAATAACTGTTAACCCCATCGCTTTAATTTATAATTAAAACTATGAGGAAAACATTTGTTTACTAATCATTTGAATTCATGTATTTAATTTATAATTGAAAAGATGTGAAAACTAGCTATGTATGTACTAATCAGTTGAATTCATGGTTTAATTTATAATCGAAAAGATTGGGAAACTACCTATTTACTAATAAGTTGAATTCTTTTGTGGTCTGCATTAGGATAGATGACTTTAAGTAAATCCTGCTGATTGCAAAGTTTATTACTGCTAGGATTTTCATCCAGGAGAGTGTATTTTATTCCCTCGAATTCGCAATTAACGAATTTCGAGAATGGCAGAGCAGAGCTTACACAACTAACTCCTCCTTCTAAGATGTCAACTTTAGTTTTCCGCGACACGATCAATGTGCAACCTTTTGGTAAATCATTTAATGAAGAGATAAGTTTTCCATCGAGCAGGAGGACGTAGTCAATGCCATAAAGTCCAAATATGATATCGATTTCATTTTGCAACTCCTCAAAAGTAATACATTTACCATTGGGCTTTTGCATAATTATGGTTGCCTTACGAGAGTTCTCGAAACGTGGCGTTACCGATTCACCCAACTGAATATTTATCCAGGGTGCTGCTGGTAGTATAGCTTCTTGGGCTGAATAAATGGATATCTCCATCTGAACACCTTTCAAATCGAAGCACTCAGATGCAATAAGTTGCCTATTAGCAACAATCGATTCTGTATACGGCATAAACTTGGACTTGACTGTCGTTTGAATTGTATCAGAGTATTTTGTAGCTATTTTAGCTATTTGATGATCATTTTGATGGAATTTATAAAATATCAACACTTGATCGGTTGGAATAAGATGGGATTTCTTTTTTAACTTTTGTATGCGGTTTATAATCTCTCTGGTAAGGCCTTCTTCCAAAAGCTCTTCGCTTGGTGTCATGTCTAATAGAACAAGCACATCATTATCACTGTGAGCTTCAAAGTTCGTACCAACTTGAGATTCAATGCACAAAATTATACGCACTTCGGAGAGCTCAATTTCATGATTCATGATCTTAAATTTGCCATTAGCCAAATGCTCTTGAATTTCATTGTTAGTCAGTTGTTTGATTGCGGACATAACAGCCTTAAAGTCCCCTTTCAAACGTTGACCGAGCGTTTTATGATCCGGTTCGGCACGCAAAGTAATACCATATTTTTCTTTATCTGAGCTTAGAGTTAATTTGCGAACATTAAGCTCGCTTTTAACGTAATCATGAAGATTCTCAATATCTTTAAGATAATTTTCATCTTTGTGAATGACGATTATCTCCGAGACTGGATATTTTACTGGCAACAAACGACGATCACGCATAACTCGTCCCAACTCAACAACACTCTGCATCCGTGAAACACCCACTTCGATTTCATGTTTTATAAATGCACTATTTACCTGTGGTATCATTTGGAAATGAACCGAACCATCTAATTTCTTCGGTAGAAGCATATTCAATCGTTGAAACATGTACTCAGCCAAGAATGGTGTAAACGGTGCCATTACTATAACCATAGAAAAGAGTACTTCGAAAAGTGTATCCAACGATTCAATACACAGCTCAACACCTTGCTCGCCTTTAATGCGACGTCGATTCAAACGAACGTACCAATTAGTAAGTTGATCTATAAATTTCGTAAGGCGCGGTACAACCGTATACAGACGGTAGGATTTCATTTCTTGTGTAAAGAATTCTACGAGTGTTTCTTTGAATGAAAGTATCCAATCGTTAAGGACATTTCTCTTTTCCAGATTGGCAGCTAGCCGAGTTGCATCAAACACATACTGCATCTTTTCTTCTTTTTCCAAACGGCCTACGTTTTGTAGAAGAAATCTATATGCATTGTACCATGGGAGAAAGACGTCTTTAATAACATCACGAACACCTTCTTCTTTGAAGCGTAGATTTTCGGCTCTCACTACTGGTGAATTAATAAGATAAAGTCTCAATGCATCAGCCCCATATTTCTTTACAACATCCATTGGATCCGGATAATTCTTCTTGCGTTTTGACATTTTCTGCCCATCCGATGCCAGTACTAATCCATTAGCAATCAGATTCTTAAATGGTGGCTTATTGAAGAGTGCCGTCGAAATGACCAATAAAGTATAAAACCATCCTCGCGTCTGATCGATTCCCTCGGCAATAAAATCAGCAGGGAAATTATTCATAAAATCCTTTTCATTTTCAAATGGAAAATGCTGCTGAGCAAATGGCATAGAGCCCGATTCAAACCAGCAATCAAATACTGGAGCAATACGTCGCAATGGTGGGTTTCCGGGAATTGCTGATGGGATTTCAATGTGATCGATATTTTCTCTATGAAGATCGGTGACTTTTTGTCCAGATAATTCTTCAAGCTGCTTTATACTTCCAATACAGATGACTTCATTTCCATCAGCTGACATCCAAATTGGCATAGGGGTTCCCCAGTATCGATTGCGACTGACCTAGAAAATTAAATATTTTGAGATCAAATTTATAAAGGTCGGTTAATGTCTTGAATAAAAATTGATGTAAATAAATGCTTAAAATATATTTTGTCCTAGGATTCCATAAGGTTGCAAATTGCTTAGACAATTTTTTGAGCCAGAAAGGAACTTAAATGAAAACCGATTCCTACCAAAATTGAAATAGACAAATAAAAAAAGTGTGACCATGATAGCAATCAAATCAGAGAAAAAGGTAATCTTCGGTACGTTTAAAATACTGTCAGCATGTATTATAGAAGCTGCAGAACAATTTTAATCAAAAAGAAGATATAAAAGTACAATCGTGGTTTGATTGGAAGTGTGTAGCAGCTAGAATGAAATAAATTAAATAACTCCGAGAACTGAAAAGTGGGAAAGCGAAACGCCGAAACCCAGAAACTGGATGAAAATGTCGGACGTTCGTTCGTTTTGAAAAATTGTAAATAAACTACATCAATACAAGATGTAAAATTGATGGAAATGAGTTAGGTATTCATTCCAGTTTTTCTCAATACAGAAAACAATTCTAATCAAGCTTATATTGATCTAAAATACTTAGAACATATAGTTCCACATACCGCTTTTGGATGTTAAGAATGCAATTCAAATAAAGCTCCGATAAAGGTTCCGTGTAAGTTCTCCAAAAAACACAGTATCTGAATTTATTGAGAAACTCACGGGATCATATTATTTGAGTTAAAAGTCTTTTATAAATTAAATTATGATTATTTTTATAAAAATCTTTTTACAGCGAGTGAAGCTTCAACCTGGATTCAGAAAAAACTACTCGATTGTGGATACAAAAGTATTTTTGTATTTTTTTGTTTGTGGAATTTAAGACAGTTTTTAAATCTATAGACACTGACAACGGTCTTGTCAATGATAAAGCATCGGTTCCCGCTCATCATCAATTCAATAAAACAACAAAAAGTCAGCAGGTGTCGATGGTATATCCAACGTTGTACTAAGACATTTACCGATGGAAGCAATTGACATTTATACCACACTCTTCAATAATGTACTGAATAATGCATATTATCAAGTGCATTGGAAGACCGCTGTGGTTCCCTTTTTCGGGAAAGGACAACTCGAACCCGTCAAATCTTCGGTCGATAAGTCTTCTTCCGAGCATCAGAAGATCATCAGTAGGGCTCTGACTAAGTGGGCTGTGGACAACAAAATAATTCCGGATAAACAGTTCGGGTTCAAGGCGGGTCATGACACAATTTATGCTGCGTCTTAACTCGTTTCTGATATCCAATGGAATAAATAAAAACAGCAATGCACAGGTGCTGTTCTGGTTGATTTGGAAAAGGCCTTTGACACCGTATGGTTAGAGGGTCTTTACCTAAAACTGAGCAGGCTTGGCATAAGCAAACCATTGTTGTATATACTTTATGATATGCTTAACGGTAGAAAGTTTGTTGTCAAAAGTGGCAATGTAACTTCTACCACAACATTTATAATTAAAAATGGTCTTCAACAGGGAGCGGTGAATTCGCCAATTCTCTTCAGCATTTACACCAGCGATCTTATGGGTAGTCTTACAAAGGCAATTGCGTACGCCGACGATCTAATTGCGTACAGAACGTCCCGAAAGATTGAGGATATTAGAATTCTCTTACAGCTTGATTTCGACAATTTGATTTGCAGCACTCTTCAACTAGTGCTCAGAGTAATCGGACGTGTTTAATCAAAGCTCTCTCGTTTCTTTTTGATTTTGCATTTTTACCTCATAAAATGTCATCAAATATTTGTGGTTTCTGCAAATCTGAAATTTTGGATAACAACTTTATTAAGTGCGAATCTTTTTGCAATAATAAATTCCATAAAAAGTGTTCTTCTATATCTGAAGCGAGCTATAAAGTTTTGATTGCTGACGCAAACATTATGTGGCGGTGTAATTCATGTACAGTGTCGAAACAAAAAGTTGAAGATGTTCTTCACAAACTAAATAAACTCACTAGTGACATTGTTGAGCTTAAAGAGGAAGTGAATTCCATACATAATGTGTTTGTTTCAAATAAAACATCTATAGATATAAACTCAAAAACCATCTCTGAATCTGAAATTAACTCTTATGATATAAATGCTAAAATAATTGTCCCTTTGGGTCAATGTACTCTTAGTGCATCAAATTCTGCAAGTTCTTCTGATGAAGAGAAGTGTTAGTGCCCCTGCTCCCCCACATGTAGTCCACCCTAGTGAAACCAGTTTAATTAAAAAGCGTATTATTGGAAACAACACATCCACAACCTCGCAGCTTGTTGGTGTAACCTTACCAAAATCGAGGTGGCTTTATCTCTCTCACCTTGCAATAAACACAACAATAGACTCTCTTTCGTCATTTATTGCTAGCTCTTTAAATATTTCTACTAATCTGATAAAGTGCATCATGTTGGTGAAGAAAGATGCTGACATTGCTAATTACTCTTTTATCAGCTTTAAAGTCGCTGTACCTGAAAATTGCATTGAAACACTTATGCAAGCTTCGATCTGGCCGATTGGTGTTCGGGTAAGAGAATTCGTTCATATTCCAAAAACCATCAGCGGCTTGCTGCAAAACCGTCTCAATAACAAAACCGGTTTTCGCTCATGACTACAAACTCTCTTACGTTGCTGATGCTGATATTGTTGTTGCTGCTGATTTAATCGAAGTGAATGCTAATAGACCAGCTGATTCCATCTCTCTATACTATCATAACGTTGGCGGGATGAGAACAAAAACAGGTGTCTTTTTTAATGCTCTTATTGAATGCACCTATTCGATAATTGCTCTCACAGAGACATGGTTGAGCGATGACATTTGTAATGAAGAATTATGTAATGGTGACTGTCAAATCTATAGAAGAGATCGTGATCTTGCATGCTGTCAACTAACAAGAGGAGGAAGAGTTCTTTTAGCAGTGAAATCTAACATAAAGAGTAGGCAAATATCTCTTTGTGACTCCTCAGGCTTGATAGTGCAGATTTGTATAAAAATAGAATTTCCCAAGGGGCCGTTCATAAAATACGTTCGCACACAAGGCGGGGGGAGGGCTCTTGCTGAGTGTGACAAGGTGTGACAAGGGGGGACGGGGGGTCTATGGTAACGTGACGTTCGCCATTCATTAAAACATCTTCAATTAGTATTTCTTTTGACTATTTTTCTTTTTTAATTTTCATCATGATAGAAAGTCATTTATTTCGTATTTAGTAAATATTCGTATAAAGAATTGCAAACGTATATAGTTTTATTACAATAAATTGTAACTTGATATGTTTACTTTTGTTTATTTTTCGACATAAGCGCTGGCTATGTGGCGCGGGTTTAGTCTTTTGACTTGGCTCTAGCGGCGTTGCGATCCGTCACAATTGGTTTCTTTGTTTTTCCAATACTTAAAAGAGTAACGTTTCCTCGCACCCTGCGCTCTCGACTCAGTAACAAATGAAAATTCTGTTTCTCATATATTAATTATTATATTATTCTTTCATTCTTCATTTTTTAGTATAGTGAACTAATTCGGACGCTTTTTTCATATTTCTCAATTTAATACTTTTTATTAAAATTCTTTTTATTTTTTATTTAAATTCTCAAAATTTGTGTAGTATCATTTGAAATTTATCATATTCAGGGGGGGGGGCTTCGTTTTTGTGACGAAATATTTCTAGGGGGGGTCACAGAAAGCGTGACACAGCGCGACAATGGGGGGGAGGGGGTCAGAAAAAACTGATTTTAGCGTGACGTATTTTATGAACAGCCCCCAACGCAACGTATCATGGCAACATTTGCTGCAGAAACATTTATTTATTTGTATCTTATATTCCTCCTAAGTCTAGTTCAAATGTTTTTCTTTCTCATGTTAATAATATTAAAGCTTGTTGTAATGACCTTGATGCTTTTTCTTATGTAATTGTTTTAGGAGACTTTAACTTAAGTTCTGTGGAGTGGAATTATAGTGAAGATGTTAAAATATTGGTTCCGTATAATGTTTCACACGAAAATGAATTTTTAGTTCTTGATACTATGTCATCGTTACATTTTATTCAAGTAAATAATATTTTCAATGGTCTTGGCAGGATCTTAGATCTTATTTTTGTTCATGAGGATCTAGATGTAGCATTAAGTAAAGAAAATTTTCCATTATTAAATGTTGATAAAAATGATGTTCATCATAATGCCTTACTTTTATCTTTAAAGTTTTATTATTATTTTAAAACTAATTGCAATCAGCATTGTACTACATTTAAATATGATTTTTATAAGGCCGATTATAATAGCATCAATAGTTATTTAAGTAATATTGATTGGGATTTGTTACTATGTCATGAAGATTTGTCTCTCAATTATAAATGTTTTCTTGATGTTTTATATGAAGTTTTTTCAAAGTATGTGCCAATCAAAAGAATAAGAAAAAGTGGTAAGCCTCCTTGGTTCTGTAAAAGCCTGTCACGTCTTAAAAATGCAATGATAAGGATGCTTAATATAAGCAAAGTTCAATTAAGCTTTCGTGAGGAGTATTGCCGCTTACGTCGAGAATATGAATTTTTAAAAAAGTTCTTGCATACTCAGTACATGTGGTCTATAGAATCAAAAATTAAATCAAATTCGAAGTGTTTTTGGCAGCATATTAATTCTAAAAGAAAATCCTTCGGCATTCCTTCTACAATGACGTATGGTGATATTGTCTGTGATGATCCACAACAAATTTGTGGTTCATTTGCAAAATTTTTTCAATCAAATTTCAAAACCAGTTGTGATGTTTCTGAAACTAATTATATGCTTTCGAAGATTATAGATTTGGGAAATATATCTCTATCGGAGGATGAGATTTTACTAGAATTGAATCACCTAGAAAATAATGTTACTTTACCACCAGATAATATTCCTTCTTTATTCTTAAAAAATTGTAAGTTTAATCTTATTAAACCTCTTAAGCAGATTTTTAATTCATCGCTTGAAAGAGGACAATTTTTAGATTGCTGGAAATGTTCATACATCACTACGATTCATAAATCTGGCTCTAAGCAATGTGTTGAACATTATAGACCTATCGCGAAACTTCAAGTCATTCCTAAGATTTTTGAGGCCCTCGTAAAATACAAAATTTACCAAGCAGTACATATGCATTTCTCACCTTTCCAACATGGTTTTATGAAAGGAAGATCAGCTGCAACAAATCTAACACTTTTTACAAATTTCTGCGTAAATTCAATGGAAAAGGGAGGGCAAATTGATGTAATCTATACAGATTTTGCCAAAGCTTTTGATAGAGTAAACCACAAAATACTAATTAAAAAGCTAGGTTTAATCGGATTCAACGGCCCTCTACTAAATTGGATAGCTAGTTATCTTACTAATCGTATCCAATACGTTAAATTAGGCTCAAATCGTTCTGAAATATTTTCAAATAAATCTGGTGTTCCTCAAGGAAGTCATCTGGGTCCCTTACTATTTTTGCTTTTTATCAATGATCTCCCTCTTAATATTTCTTTTTCACAATGCTTACTATTTGCTGATGATGTTAAGATTTACAAAAAGATTGAATCAATTGATGATTGCAAAAACCTTCAAAGCGATTTAGATAATTTTTATAAGTGGTGTGGTCTTAATGATCTATCTTTAAACATCGATAAATGTTGCCAACTCTCTTTTACAAGATCCCTACTTCCAAAAATGTTTTCTTATGAGTTAGAATCAGTCAAACTCCGAAAAATCTATAATCATAAGGATCTAGGAGTAATTTTTGATTCCAAGTTGGATTTTAGAATGCATGTGGACTTTATAATTTCTAGGGCTAACTCTATGCTAGGCTTTTTGATTAGAAATTCAAAAAATTTTCGCTGTCCGTACACATTGAAAAATCTTTTTGTTAGCTTAGTGCGGCCAACGTTAGAATACTGTAGTGTAGTGTGGTTTCCTTTTTATAAAAATTCTTCTGATAGGATTGAGAAGATTCAGAAAAGATTCACCAAGTATACTCTCCGTCAGCTTAATTGGACAGTTCCATTACCGCAATATAAATCACGTTGCTTATTACTAGACTTGAAAACCTTGGAAACAAGACGAATTTATTTCTTAATATCCTTTGCCCGAGATATTATCATTGGACATATTTCTTGTCCGTCTTTAAATCTATTATTTAAAACGCATAACCCACACGCTCTCTTAGGCCAAGAGTTAACCACTTTTTTGATATTCCTCATCATTCTACAAACTATGGCTGTAATGAAACTGTCACAAGTTGCTGTACATTTTTTAATAAATATGCGAATGTTATTGATCTTGAATGTTCTAAGGAAATTTTCAAATTTCAAATATTAAATATTATATCACTTGATTTTTAGATTAAGATTTTTTTTTTTGTTGTAATGTACCTATTTATTTATCAATACTTTAATTATATTCACTGTTGTTAAGCTAAGTTTCTAGTCTACGAAAGTTTATACTTATAGACAAATAAATAAATAAATAAATATCGCGACGACTGGAAACTGACCGGACTCCGTTGGCTATCGTGCAAGAATTGGCGCAAGATGGTCATCGTTGATCTTCACGGGCAGCGATTAGCAAGCAAAAGTGTAGTGAAGTACCTCGGTATCTGGTTAGATCAGTATTTATATTTCGACAGACATATAAATACTACTCTGAACAGGGCCAGAGGAGCCTTCGCTCTGACGAAACGGCTGTTTTACAGCAGTCGGCTTGACCCCAGAGGTAAGGTAATTTGCTACATGGCAGTGTTTAAGGTTGTCCTGTGTGGTTCAACGTTGCCCCTTCCCAGATAGAGAAGTTTCGGGTGTTCGAGTGGCAGTGTTTACGACGCTGTACCGGCTTATATCGAACAGCCGAATCTTCTTTCGTGCATTACTATTCCAACGAGGTCCTATACAACGGGGCTCGAATCAACAGAATTGACAATTTCGTTCGAGGTCACATTGCTAGAGCTATGTCTTCGACCAACAATTTGATTTTCTATCCGAACGACGAGTATTTTGAGAGTGCACGCTTGAGCGGCTTCATTCCACCAGAAGCATTCCTCTTCTTAGATAGATGCGGTCTGATACAGGATAGATTGGCAGTTCCGCTAATCTACCACGTCAGACGACGAACCGTGGATAGGCGACTCCAGTACAATCGGGACGTCATAGCACAATACGGAGCAAAGCTCCTTCGGTTCAGTAGGGCTGTGTCCGAACGGGACGGAACTGATAGGGTGAAGCAGGAGAACCAGTTTTGGTGGCTTCAATCAGCACTTGATAGTGGGTAGTCGGGATGGGGTTTTAAGCTTTGGCGGGCTTACATACTTGTTTTATAGTTTTAGGCATTGTATATAAAACTGAATAGTACTATCATGGAACAGAAAATTTTGGTACGAAAGGCGGAGCATGGGGGCGCTGCGTGTACGGAAATTTGGTGTCGAAACTAAGAGCGACTGGAAAATAAAATTTTGAAAGCAAGAGTGGGAATGAAAGGAGTATATTATTTTGTCCTCATAAGTATTAAGATGTGTGAGGGAGTCAGTTGAATCAGCTGTTTATTTCAAAAGAAATGAGAAAATGTGAAAACAAAAACACAAAAACAGTTCGTTACCATAGTTACCTTGAATTTTTTTGTGCCTCTGCCTACCTATCAATGTAAAGGAGTTATGCATATATACATATCGTTATAGCTATGAATTGTATTTTGTATGCTTTTAGCAGTAGGTATTTTGCTTGAAGAAAAGTATATTCATTTGATTTTAGATTTTCAGTTTTTGAGAAATTTGAAAATTTGAATGCAACGTTTGCAAATTTCATTCTCTGTAGGATTCATTGTTGCCATATTTTGAATATGGGGTATAGAAGTATGTATACATTTTTTAATATTTATAATTTTATATTTCTACAATGTAGGTACATATATGTATAGGTAGAGGGTGGGTATGTAAGTAGTATCTAAGGAGATTGGCATGTAGTGCTAGGCGGTGGAATAACTTTTTTTAAATACTGGTTCTAATGAAGCCAAACTTTATTTATTTATTAACTTCCCATTGGAAGTTATTGTAATGGGTCCGATTTGTCGAATTGAAAATTTTGACATTTCTCGATGTTTCAAGGTCACTAGAGTCGAAATAAAAGATTTTTAGAAAGATGTCTGTGCGTGCGTGTTTACGTACGTTCATACGTCTAGAGATATCGACTTCAAATAAATTTTGTTATACAGGTAATAAAGCAGAAAGATGCAGAAAGGACTCTCAAAAAAATTGAGTGGGTGGTTTTTTTTACCATAGCAATTTAAAAAAAACAGGTGAAAATGTTGGTTAACCCTCAATATCTCACGAACCATTGACGCTAGAGACTTGAATTAAATTTTTTATTATATATTGGCACGTGATAATAATAATAATAATAATACAACACAAGAATATTTTTGAAAAAAAATCCAATTAACGGTTTTTTTTATAAATCAAAAAAACTGAAAAAAAATTGTCACCTCGAAAATTTTCGAATAAGAAATGATTTTATCTCCAAAACAATTTTATGCAACGAATAATAACGTTTTCAACATCTGCTAAAATTTTAAGAAAAATAAAATTGACAGTATTTTTACAAAAAATAAAAACCTAAAAAAAACATTACTCAAAGTTGGTAAAAATTGAATTTCGACTCAAATATCTTTTCAAAAACTTGAGATTAAGGCTTCAAACTTATTTTAACTTATAAGAAATATTATTTTCAACATTAGGAAACATTTTGAGAAAAATCGAATTGACAATTTTTTTACAAAAAATAAAAACCTAAAAAAAACATTATCAAAGGTGGTACAAATTGATTTTCGACTCAAATATCTTTTCAAAAATTTGAGATTATGACTTCCAACTAATTTTAACTTATAGGAAATATTGTTTTCAAAATTAGGACAAATTTTGAGAAAAATCGAATTAATAGTTTTTTTTACAAAAAATAAAAACCTACAAAAAAAACAATACTAAAACTTGGAAAAAATTTTCTTTCTACTCAAATAGCTTTTCAAAAATTAAAAATATTGGCTTCAAACTTATTTTATTTCACAGAAAATATTGTTTTCGATACTCAATAAAATAAAATCTACAAAAAATAGTACGCAAATTTGGTACAAATTTTTTTTCCACTCAAATATCTTCTCAAAAATTTGAGATTGTGGCTTCCAACTAATTTTATAAAAAATATTGTTTTCGACATTCGAACAAATTTTGAGAAAAATCGAATTGACACTTTTCTTACAAAAAATAAAAACATAACAAAAAAACAATACTAAAACTTGGTAAAAATTTAATTTAATTTAATTTCATTCATCAAAATTAATTTCATTCATCAAAATTAATTTCATTCATCAAAAAACGCTACAATTTGCATTCGAAAGAAATAGGACAGGGCTGCCACTTTTGAACGTAAATATAATAGAATAATTTACTAGTAATTTAAGACTTGTTTTTCATTTCACCTTATAAATGCGTACCTACCAATAGGTATACGATAATGCATTTTATTTAAAAAATTTAAAAAAATTTTATTTTAATGTTTCCGTGAACTACAGTAGATTTTAAATTTTAACGTATGACATTTAAAACCATTTTCAAGGGAATTCAGATTGTTCAAAAATGTTTTATATTACATAAAATATGTTTCACACTTAAAATTAAAGGAATTGCTAATTTTTTTAAGTGAATAAACAATTATATTAAGTGTTATTTCAATAAAATAAATTAATACTGTAATTTGTACCTACATGATTGCGTATTTACTATGCTTAAGAAATAGAAAACATTAATCTACATATATTTCTAAAAATATCCAACATTGTAAAGGTGATATAATATCTATCTACCTATATTTATCCTTATAAAAAACAAACAATAAAAATATCTGACCATTATGAGCATTAGGTATATTATTTTTCTTTCTCATTGCCATTTTACTTGAATTTAAAAAAAGAAGTACCTACTTAAAGTTTCAAATTGGGAACCGGAAACAGTTTGTACTCATTCAATCCTTTTTTTGCCTTGTTGATATTTTTCAATATTCCTCAATACCTACCAAGCAAAAAAAAAAACACATTATACATATTTGTATAGAATATGCATTGAAAAATAATAACAAAAATGCCTTTCCATTGACTCCCTCCAACTATCGCTAAATTTGTATACATTCTTCTCTATCTTCTTTTCTTCAATTATCTGGAAAATTATTATTTAATATTGGAAATCTCTCGCTCATTCTCCCCTCACCGCAATACATTCCACATGTTTGACATTTGGGAAGTCGTTGAGAAGAGTCATGCCGACCGTTCATCTTCATGATAGTACTATTCAGTTTTATATACAATGGTTGAGCAACTTGATGATTTTGTCGGGCAAAAAGACTTAATACAAAATTTAAAAGTGTTTATAAATGCTGCACAGGTTTAGTTTTAAGTAGAATAGGCATGGTGGCAAAAAAAATAAAAAAAAATATAAAAAAACAAAAAAATAAAATTTAAAAAAAAGGACAACAAAATGTGAAAAACAAAAAATGTTAGATAGTTAGATTTGCTGCTGTGGTTGTTCTAGTCTTAAGTAGTTTATAGGTAGAATAGGTAGTTTAAGTTAGTTTAAGTTTTATTTTAAGAACCTTATTTTAAGTAGTTTTTAAGTAAAAATGAAAAAAGATTTTGAAACTAGTTTTTTTTTTTTAATTTTCTAATAAATAAAATGAATTACAGTAAAATAGCTTAGAGTGTCCGTATGGGACCAGTAAGTTAGTTGTAAGTTATGGTTAATTAGGCTAGTTTTATGAATTTTTGTCTAGCTTTAAGATAGTTTTAAGATGGAATTAATAAAAATGAATTTAAAAAAAAAAGCATCGGTTCCCATCGAACACCGAAATCAAGCATCAGTGAGCGCGGTTAGTAGACAGATGGGGGACCGTCTCGAAACCTACCGCGTGCTGTTGTTACGTGTTCTTTCTGTTTGTTGTTCTTTCTCTTCTGTTCTTCTTTCACGTATGAATGTCTTGTGTTGTTATCATCTTATATAGTCTAGTCGCTCAAGGTGCTGTGTCTCTACTCTATACATTTATGTGCTGAGTAGTATGTAATGTAATGTAATGAATTTTTAGACAGACCTCTATTTTAAAAATTCACTAAAATTGGACTATCGTCAAAAACAGTTCAAGGTCTATACGTTGAAAGTTCTGCCACTGTTTGGGAGACTTTTAATGTCTCCTAATTTGGGAGTGTTAATGTTAAACCTCAAAGTAAACATTAACGAGTAAAAAAATGGTGTTCCGAAATGGAATCGGAGGATAAGCTTATGATGAAAGATTGGCTTAGGAAAAAGAAGGAACTCGAAAATGGTGAAGAAATTACTTATTTATATAATTCATATGGAAACTTAACTTCCAACTCTTTATAAACTTCAATTCTTCATTTTTATATTACTTAATTATGTTATGTTATGATTATTTTTAGACTTATTATTATTTGAAACAAAGACCCAAAACCAAAAAAGATACCAGTTACAAATTTATCTCGTTTGTGCAACATAATTAATTAATAAAGTTAAATTTCTACTTTATACTTACCGCCCAATCACGAGCATCTATTCGCCAATTTCCGAAGCGTTTTTCCTTAACGAAATCAGGGACCCAATAAGTTTTTGAACTACATGCTTGTAGCTTGGTCATCATATGCTCAACACGAATAAACCAACATGGAACAGCTTTATAGATAAGAGGAGTATCAGACCGCCAACAAAATGGATAGCTATGCTTTACTTGACTCGCCGCTACCAAATTTCCAGATTGTCTCAGCTTAGCTATGATATGCTTGTCAGCGTCTTTTACATATTGTCCAACGAAGTCTGAAACCGGTTCAGTAAATCGTTCAGAATCATCGACTGGGCAAATTACCGGACTGGTCTTTGTTATAAGGCCTCCAATCAAGCAAACACGATAATCGTCTTCACCAAAGTATGGTGCATTGTGTACAATCCCAGTACCCGAGTCCTCAGTGACATAATCATCGATTAGAACTCTAAAAGCATTGACAATTGCTCCACGTTCTTTGAAGTAGGGAAACAGTGTCTTGTATTTTAAGCCAGCGCATGCAGAGCCTTTGAATTTCTCCACTATCGAATATTCCTCTTGTGTTTTGAACACATAATTAAGTCTAGATTCAGCTAGAATGTAGTGTCTCTTCGATTTAGTGTCTTCAACTTTGACGTAATCCATGTTAGCATTCATAAAAATGGCAAAGTTCGATGGCAACGTCCAAGGAGTTGTTGTCCAGATCAAAAAGTAAGTGTTCGGCGACTTTTCAAGTTCCAATGCCACCGTTACACACGGGTCAACAACGTCCTTGTAATTTTGACCAGATTCGAAATTCGAAAGGGGTGTTGTGCAAGCAGTTGAATAAGGCATCACTTTCACACCTTTATAAACAAGGCCCTTTTGGAAGAGCTCATTGAATACCCACCAAATTGTTTCCATGTACCATGGATAGAGCGTTTTGTAGTCGTTTTTGAAGTCAATCCAACGTCCCATTCTCGTCACAACTTATTCCCAGTTCTTTGCATATCTCATCACTATTTTTCGACATTCATTGTTGTAAGCTGCAATCCCTATTTTCTCGACATCTTGTGGACCATGGATGCCCAGATCTTTATCGATTTCAAATTCAACCGGTAGACCATGGCAATCCCAGCCAAATCTACGATCAACATGGTAACCTTGCTGGTATGCGAACCTGGTGACAATGTCTTTGATTGTACCGGCTAGTATGTGGCCGTAGTGAGGAAGGCCGGTGGCAAAGGGTGGGCCATCATAAAATGTATATCTGATGCAGTAGGTTACTTAAGAATCTGCACAAAACATTATTGTATTTCATATGGGAACTTACCTAGGTCGTCCTTTAGACAATTGCATGCAACATTCGAAAATATTATTCTGGCACCAATATTGTAACACTCGCTGTTCTTCCAAAGGAAAGGATATTGTTTCCGCCACCCGGTTAATGTCTTCTTTGGCTATATTTTCCATGAAGGTAGTGATGCCTTTTTCTTTCTGTTCCTAAGTCGTTTCACAATAAAATTATGCTAAGCACACAAGAAAAATCAAAAAACTTTTGTGTTACGAATATACATAGAAACCGTTCACTTATTTATTCTCAAATTTTATTTAGAGAAATACTTTTTTAACAAAAAAATAAACATCGCTATTTATTTGTCAAAGGCTATCCGCAGTTGAGTAATTACAAATTAGAAAGAAGTGTCTTACGTACGTGCAAAACAAAAACACAGAAAAACAGCTAATAAATAAAAGAACCAAGTTTATTTAACTCGTAACACATGGACTACAAAAATTGTTCGGAAATTGATTAATTGAACCACGAATCAAATAAGAAACTCTATAAAAAAGTTAAAATTAAATTCAAGAAATTGAAAAGAAACAAAGAAAAAGTTATTTTAAACAATTCGGAAGTAAAATACGAACGGAATCGCAGATCTCACTCAAGAGTCAAGCAACAAGAAGTAGCATCTCTTCGCCGTAAAACACGCAAAACTCCCTCCCGTCTCATGGAGCACTGCTGAGGTGAGTTATAATACGCATAAACTTCAATGCTTCCATTTTCACACATAAAAGGAATAACAAATACGAAATAATTAAACCCGAACAGAAAAATCTGATGCTAAGCATAATATTTTATTAATAATATTAACTGCTCAACGCAATAACAATTAAAAGTTTATGCACACGCATTTATTTGACTTCTGATATTGTCTTGTTTGGCTGACAGTTGTCATTTGCATATTGACAGATTACTCTTGACATCCAAATTAAAAGTTTAAGCCTTAAACAAAATGACCGATTCACAAAACTGCACTACCGACACAAAGTTAGACATAATTATGTTTGCCATTACAAATCTTGGCAAAGAGATAAGACATGAAATGAAACAACAAACAGAGAATATCGAACAAAAACTAAGCTGCATTATAGATAAAAATAAAATGATAGAAGAAAAACAAGGACATTTGGAAAATAAAATTAAATACTTAGAAAAATCAATGAAGAGAAAGAACATAGTAATTTACAACATTAAGGAAACAGAGAAGAACAATGAAGAACTTTTGGACATAAAAACTTCAATTTTTGAAATTGATTTTATAAGACGAATAGGAAAATATAACGAAAAGAAAAATAGACCTCTGCTACTTGGATTGACAACACAGATAAAAAAAGACACAATTATGAAAAATAAATCAAAACTCAAATTCTATAAAGATGAGATTATTTACATAAGAGATGATTATACCAAAGAAGACATGAACAGAACCATTCAAGAAAAAACAACACTGACGAGAGTAATCGAAACCGAGGAACCAGGTCCTTCTGTAAGCAAGAGTAAAACCCCAAACGAAAAAACTCCACAACAACTAAAAAAACGAAGCAGACCAAATGAAAAAGAATTTAACATAAATGACGGCCCTGAGGGCACAACTCTATCAAAAAAACCTAAAAACTACATAGAAACAGAAAGAAATGACAAAAGAAGTAGCGATAACACTATACACAAATTTTTTCAAAATATGCAAAGAGATGCAACCGTATCGAAAAAAGGTCATGACAAACAATAGCAACAAGAAAAACAAAGTCTGAACTTAACAAACAAGTCGAAATCTAGTAAATTAAATGACTCCACCTCAAGACGACTAGCCATCGTGAGGAATAGCGGCCAAAACCCTCCAAACTGCCAAATAAAAACAAGTACAAATAATACCAAAAATACTCTGAACTTATGCACATTTAATGTAAGAACCCTATCTACGGAAGCAAGACAAAACGAACTCAGATTAGCAATATCCAATTTAAATTGGGACATACTAGGACTATCTAAAATCAGAATACTGGGAAAGAATATAACAGAAAACAAAGATGACATATTTTGCTATATTGGTGAAACTCAAGGAGGAAGGAAAAGCTTATTGACATTCGATTTTTCAGCGAGAGAATTTGTAGCCTAACTCTTAATCTAACAAACACAAAAACAACAATAATACAAGTTTATGCACCAACAGAGCGAGCTAACGACGAAGAAATTTTAGAATTTTATAATCTACTTGATAGAGCATACAACGAAACAAAGACAGAACTAATGTTCATTATTGGAGACTTTAATGCCAAATTGGGAAAACAACTTGATCAAGATGAGGAAGTAATCGGACCCTTTGGATTTGGAGAAAGAAACAAAAGAGGCGAAGGTGTCATAAAATGGCTTGAAGAAAATAATCTTAGATTCGGAAACTCATTTTTTAAGAAGAAAGACAATCGAAAATGGACTTGGAAATCACCCGATGGAAAAACAAAAAATGAAATTGACCTTATTATGACGAATAAATTAAGAACTCTAACAGATGTATCAGTTTTAAATAATATCAAGTTTGATTCCGACCATAGACTTGTAAGAGCAAAAATAACAGTCAATCACAAGACGCTAAAGAGAAACAAGCATAACTTGCATATCCCTAGATCAATGACTCAGAAAAATATTGATGCATATAACGAAATTTTGAGAAATGAAATAAATATAAATACTAACGAAGATGAAATTGATCGTGACCTACAAACAACATATGACAAAATTGAATTAATAATAAAAAATGCAGCTAAGATCACGATTATGACCGCAAAAACCGAAAAAACTGATAAGATTTCAGATGGCACAAAGCAACTAATTTTACGAAGAGAACAATTAAGAAACAAGGAAGTAACATCATTTGAAGAAAAAATTGAACTGAAACACATACGAAAAGAGAGATTGGCAACCCTGGTTTTAAAGAGGAAAGTTTGTTTACAATTCGGCTCGACATATATAATTAATAAAAAAAATAAAGTCAATAAAGTTTAGTGATCTTATTCAAGAAATAAAGTGTTAGAAGACACAGAAATTCATAGACTATAAAAATTGAGGTAAGTCCTTATTATCCTGGTGATTATTGCAAAAGCAAAAAGTGCAAAGAAAAGAAAAGGAAAAACAACAACAACAATGCATAGAACACCTGTCAAAAGTCCTCTTCATGACTCAGCATCCGAATCTTCTAAAAGACGTCGTATGGCTGGAACACCGAAAGGCTACGATCAACGTGAAATAAGCGCTGAAAAGTCTATTAATATACCTATTAGCGACTTGACCTCTATTATAGAAAGCACGATGGCTAAACTTTTAGACTCGAAGCTGGAAAATGTGGCGACCAAGACAGACGTAGGCAAGATTAGTGAAGAAATTGTAACTCTACAACATAACAATAAAGAGCTTAAAATCCAACTTGAACAAATGCACACCCGCTGTATGTCACTGGAACGTCAAGTTGAACTTCTTGAAAAAAGAACAAATGAGAAAAATCTAATTGTTCACATTCCGATGAAAGATGGACTTAATCCATTGGAAGAAGCTAAATGTGTTTGTTTGGATCTGCTGCAAACTAATAATCCGGCAAAAGTAGCCAGCGCACGGCAAATCAAATCCGGAAGCAAAACCGCGAACGTCATCGTTGAGCTCTGCGACAGAGATGATGTGGTACGGATACTTAAAGCAAAAACAAAGTTGCATGGAACAGGCATTTCAATGCATAAAGATAACCCTTTGGCGTCAAGGGATCGTAGGAGACGAATTCTTGCACTACGGGAAGAGATTACAGCTAAAAACAATCACATAAAAACACAAATAAGAGGTGAAACAATGCTCATTAATGGAAAAACATTTTATTTTGATAAAAACAACAAATTAATTTGCAATGGTGAAGATGGTTTTGCTTTTTTGAATCAGCTGGTTGGAGATTTGACAACATCAACATCGATGACAGCAACAATGACAACTAATATGATAGCTGCTGCTAAGGGTAGCACCACAATGAATTTGAACAGTGCTGTCGCTCCAACTACAAGTAGAGTAGTACTAAATCAGAGATTTTAGTACTAATGCCGTCGTCCGAAGTAAAAATAAAAATTATAAAACTAAAAACACAATTGAACACAAAAGTATAAATATTTTAGCATATAATGTAGCAGGATTATGTAATAAGACTCTATTTATTGATTTTTATAACTATGTTAACCAATTTGATTTTGTATTCTTATTCGAAACTTATGTAACCGAAAATAACTTTGTGAATTGTCAAAATAAATTTAAGAACTTTAATTTCTTGTGGATACCAGCAATAAGATATAACGTCAGGGGAAGAGCCAGCGGTGGATGCTTTTCTGCGTACAAAAAAAATATTAAAAACACTATCTGCGAATTTAAAACAGTGAATGAAACAACATATTTGAACCTTAAGTACAACGGCAAGCGCTACATCATTCTACCAACATACCTGAACTGCAATCACTGGGAACAAGATTTTGAAAAAGTGGAGGAGTTTATACTGAACCAGGCTAACAACAATGTTCTTTTGATTGGAGATTTGAATGCCAGAATTGGAAAAGAATATGGTTCCGTTAATATAGCTGAAGGAAAAGAACGGCAATCTAAGGATTGTACTAGTAATTGCAGAGGATTGAAGTTACTAGATTTGTGTAACACATTTGGACTGCGAATTCTTAATGGCACTACTTCATCAGACAAGGCTGGAGAGTACACGTTCGTTGGCAAGCAAGGAAATTCAGTGATTGATTACAGTCTAGCTGGTGGTGAATGGAATGTTCACGTCAAGGATTTCAAAATTGACCTTGTTTCATATTCTGATCATCTTCCTATCATTACAACGGTACAACTGGAACAACCTTTTGATGAAGGGGTTAGGAATATGGAGTTGCTGCCGAAGCTTAAATGGAGAGACGCGAATGCAGATAGGTATCGAAGACGATTGGACTTATCACTCTCAGAGCAGCAGGTATCTGATCTAGCAGGGATAGAAGACGCTATAAAAATTTCGTATCCAAGTAAAACATGCAGAAGCAATAAAATTGCTAAATCTGAATGGTTTGATAAGGAATGTGAAATGGCGAGGAAAGCATCCTTTTAATATCTAAAAGCATTCCGTGACTCAAATGAATTGCATAACAAAACCCAGTATCTTGAAGCAAATGCGAAGTATCGGGTGATTTTTTTGAGGTTAGGATTTTCATGCATTAGTATTTGACAGATCACGCGGGATTTCAGACATGGTGTCAAAAAGAAAGATGCTCAGTATGCTTTGACATTTCATCATGAATAGACTTACTAACGAGCAACGCTTGCAAATCATTGAATTTTATTACCAAAATCAGTGTTCGGTTCGAAATGTGTTTCGCGCTTTACGCAAATTTTATGCGTTTTTTTTAAAAAAAAAGTTCTCAAGCTCTTAAAAAATCACCCATTATATTAAACAATGTCCTCTTTTCAATGGAGGACAATAAATACATAGAAGATATTATATTAAAAGAATCTTACATATTCCGTCCAACGCCCCGAATTATCTGGTCATGCTGGAAACTGGACTTCCACCTCTGTTTATACGGACCCTTAAGCTACATATAGATTATATTCTTAAGGCTATCAATATGTCTAATGAAAGACTTCCAAAGATAGTAGCGCTTCATATAATAAGGAGAAATACAGGCTGGATGGAAGAATGGCAGGAACTAAGTCAATGGTGCGGGATGCAACTTAACCTCAATTGCGATAACTTAAGCGAATGGAAACCAAGGCTTTACGAACTAATAGCAAAAGTGGATCGTAAGTGTAGAGAAGGATATGTGATGGAAGCAACAGGCTCAGTTCATAGAACCCTATACAGCAGTTTGAACCATAATCTTAATGAAAGGAACTATTTTCGAGATGAATACAGTGTTGACGAAATATCCATGATGGGAAGATTAAGAGGTGAACTTCTTTGCCTCAACAACATGCCACATAGAGACGATCTACCGATAATTTGTGATCTATGTAACATGCAAGAGAGAGAGGATACCTTACATTTCATAGGCCGGTGTCCGGTCTTAGCTGAAACCAGGAGATATTACCTAGGTGCCAATATCTTATCGGTTATCCAGATAATAGATCTCCTCAATGAGATGAACGTCCCAAAATTATTTATGTACTGCAAAGCTGCATTAAGATATCGACAAAGAATAATAGATCAAGACTTTTAATCTTTGCGTAAAGGTAGTCATGTTAATTACAAGTTATTCAGTTCCTTTTTTTTTTTAATTAATTATTCTAATAAAATAAGAGATTTAATACATGTAAATTTTATTTTTGTCAATCGGCTGACGGCAATGCCATGCTCAATGATTTTGTATATATATTATGTAAACTAAATGTTTGTAATAAAGAAAATCTATCTAATCTAATCTAAAAATCACATACGAAAAGAAATAAAAGAAAAATCAAAAATGGACATTCAAATATTCAATGACAAAGCAATCAAAGACATTCTAACCTCCACGAAATCAATTAAAAAGACAAAACAATTCTTGAACAAAGGGAAAGACTGGATTCTAACAATGAAAAACAACAATAAAAGCATATCAGACCGAAAAAACATTAATGAAACAGCCACACAATTTTTTAAACATCTGTTTAAATCCAGCAAAGATAACACAGACGCAAATATTAATACACAATAACATAAATAACAACCCACTCCTAGTCAAAAAGGATGTAGAGCAAGCAATTAACGATCTAAAGAAAGAGAAATGTGTTGGAAACGATGGTATAGCGGCTGAGATGCTTATATACGGAAAACAATCACTATCTCCTATTTTGACGTTGCTATTCAACAATATATTAAAAACGCAAAATATACCCAAACAGTGGACTCAGACCACCATAACACTGATTCATAAAAAAGGACAAAAGGATGATATAAACAACTACCGACCCATAAGCAATATATCGACTATTTACAAACTTTTCTCAAAAATAATATACAGAACCATCAAGGAAAAACTTAACATGAACCATTCAACAACTGATCACCTACAAACGATGAACCAACTGATAGAAAAATTCAATGAATTCAAGAAACCACTATACTTTTTATTTATTGACTTCAGCAAGGCGTTCGACTCCATTGAACATGACACTATCTGGGAAGCCTTAATAAATCAAGACATAAACCCTATAATTATCCAGACATACAAAAACATTTATGACAACAGTTGGGCAAAAATAAAAACCGAAATAACAGGACGAGAATTTAAAATAAATAAAGGAGTAAGACAAGGAGATCCGATGTCCCCACCAATGTTCTCAGCTGTATTAGAAGAAATTTTCAAGAACCTAAACTGGAAAACACGGTATGGCATTAACATAGGCGGAAAATATCTAAACAACTTGAGATTCGCTGATGACATCGTACTTATTTCAACGAACGCCAAACAAAACAAAAGCAATGACCAATCACACAAAAATAGGTATCACATTACACGGAGTAAAGATAGATTATGTAGAAGATTACATTTACCTTGGACAATTAAAATCATTCAAAGATCAAGAAAACATAGAGATAAACAGACGAATCACAAACAGTTGGAAACAATTCTGGAATATACATCAAATAATGGAATCAAATTTAAGTAACAACACAAAAAAATATATAATGGACTCAGGAATACTACCCGTTATGACTTATGGACTACAAGCACTTGGATTAACCTCACATTTAACAGAAAAACTTAGGATTTGCCAAACTAAATCGGAAAGAAAAATTCTAAAAATTAGACAAATCCAAAAAATACGAAACCAGCATATAAGACAACAAACAAAAATCATTGATGTAGTTGAAAGAACAAGAAGGCTTAAATGGAGCTGGGCAGGACACATATCAAGGCTTCAAGAACAAAGATGGACTAAAGTAATCACAAAATGGACTCCAGCTGACAAAAGACGACCTGGAAGACCCAAGAAAAGATGGGCTGATGATTTATCGGACTACATACAAAATTGGTATAATGAAGCTAAGGACAGAGAATTATGGGCAACATTGGGGGAGGCTTATGCCAGAAATATATCTTCATAAAAAGAACAATCAAAGGTTTATATACTTACTTACTAAATTTTCAATATAATTAATTAAAATTTTCAAAATAATTCATAAGTTAATACCAGACTTTGTTTGTAATTTAAATTTATTATAAAAAAAAAAAAAACATTGTTAAAACGAAAATTGTATATATAAATTTAAGAAATTCAAAAGGCAAATAAAAAAGCTTATAATAATAATAATAATAATAATAATAATAATAATAATAATAATAATAAGCACACAAGATTCATTTAACTGACAAAATGACACAAATGGTACTTAAATAACGAAATGTACACGAGGCAAATGTAAAATGTCAATGCGTTTGTTACTGTGTTGTGTCATAGAGGAAATATATTATCTAGAGTCCCGACTGGTACCCGTCCTACCTAAAACACCCTCAAATTTTATTCGAGGTGAAAGTTCATAGAAAATCCCACGAGTAGCGGATAAGGGGTGGTCCATCTGTACAGAGATCCGTGTATACAGATAAGGCTGGTTAATCCGGAGGTCGCCAGGTATCCGGATACTCCGTTCGCGACTGAGCTAGTTTTTTAATTGGGCCCTCAGCCTGGCTGATCATCGGCACGGGTCGTATAACACCTTAGATCCAGCCCAATTGGGAAGTTTGGGAAGTTTAAGGGAAGGATATGTTTTGCGAAAGGAGAGACGAACAGCAATTAAGTCATAAGCGTTCCAGGAAGGAAACTAGGCATGACAGACAGTTATACACCATACAGTCAGGGGATAAGGAGACATCAGCCAGCATAATAGCACAGAGCTGACGGAGGAGGGGGTAAAGGATTGGGAAGGGGAGGGGCGAGCGACCTTTGGTTTCAGGACTCTTCTGGAGAAATAATTCCCGAGAATCATTGTCCTTACTCAGCTTCTACAACTCGACAAGTTCGACGCTCGGGTAGAAGAAGACCATATTTTGTATGAAATTTTCGAACTGCAGCCGCCAAGCTTTCACTATTTTTGAAATATTCTTTAATAATGAAGACACGTTGTTCTCTCGTGTAACGCTCCATTTTTAATAACCCTATACTGTTAGCTGTCAAATTGATTTTTTTTTAGGGTTGCCAACACTTCACTGCACAAATGGCGGCAAATTCAAATCTTGCGTTAATTTTGGGACACCCTTTAGTTTGTATATTTAAAAAAAAGAGTTATAATCGAAAAATATCTTATCCATAACATTCTTGATTGATGGAAGCATACATGTATTTGCTATCAAAAAAAAATTATGCATCAAAGGAACACAAATGTTTTAAAAAAGTAATCAGAACGATTATAGCAAACCTGTTGAATAAATGCAGAGCAAATAAAATACAAATTTTGACATATATCACAAAATGAAAACGTCTTAAAATCGTTCTGAATTCATGCACAACTCATTCAATAGATCATGTAATCGACATGAATGCTTATTGTTTACGTACAGAACTTTCTTTTAGTGAATTCCCACATTTTAACGCAAAATTCAATTTTCATTCATTTCTTAAAAATGTTTCGTTACCAAAGTTCAAGTTTACTTATTATTGTTTGAAGGGTATGTTTAGTAAAAGTGCTGCTAAAAATGAAACAAATGAATGAGTTTTACGTACATGTTTTTCTTAATATAGTAAATACTTCTATAGATTACATTTCATAAATGCAGAACATGGAAGAAAATATATGTACATAAAAATAGTTTCAGGTATAAAGCAGAGGTTAGTGTAGAAAAATATTTTTGAGAAAGCTTATAATATTTTAGGTATGTTCATTAAAGAAGTTTCCGCTTCGGCTAACCTTCATCAACTTTTTAGAAAAAAAATTAGTATTAATAGCAGCCAATTATTTCATAGCATAATTAATTTTTCAGATTGTAAAATGTCTAGAAATTTTCATACGCTACAAAATTCGTAATTTTATGCGTAAACATAGAAGATAACATTATTTAGTCAAGAAGTATGGATTTTGGCGCGTATACCGTTTTTTTCTATTGGGTGTTCGGTTTCCCCATACTGGAATAAAAAAAAGTTACTTAAATCTATTTATTGCACTCATTTAGTTGGTATTGTGTGTAAACATATTGCCTATTTCTATTCCTTAAAGATGCTTTACACAAAGCAACTTATTTTTAAAACGTGGTTCTCTCAAATTTTTATTCCAAAATCTAACCTGCAAACAAAATTCTAACTAACATAGTCCCTCAAAAAGAAATGTTCAGGAATATTTCTGCAACAAACAAAACTAAAATTTGGTCTTGCAATTATCGAACTGCTTAAATGATGAAAATACTAATCTAATTGAGGAATCTGAACTAGCAATGGAACTTCACCAGTATGATTCTCGTAGCATTGTCTGTACAAAAAAGTATAGAGACACCCGCCTATTGTTTCCACCTGAACTTCTAACGTCGCCAAAAAAATGCTCTAAGCAAACTACAGCTGAAAAAATTGTCTGTTTTGTTGTTTTAAAAAGTATTGAGTTACACTTTTGTCCATTTCCAATTATACTTAACCAGTTGCAGCGCATGTTGCGTTCGCAAATAATTCAAGTAAACAAAATACAGCACTAATAAATCATTAAATATGTATTTGGTCAATTTTATTTTATTTAATATACATTAACAACATTTATTTGGATTGAAATTAAAAAGCTATACAAATCTTCCAATTTAAGACCATGTCAGCACTTCAGATTTTGTTGGTTAGGATTGTTTAGTTTTTGAACGAGGCCATGCAACATTCAAAATGAAGCATTTAGATGGGGCTGATTACTATAATGAAGCATTTTGATGGGCCTGAGGACTAAATGTGAGAATGTGTTTGGTTTTTTGCATCATTTCACGCACACTTTCTCACATTTGGTCCTCAGTAGCTTGTAGGCAAACTGAAATGTCAGTCTGAGATTCCGGTCTTGGTAATGGAGTGTTTTTGGTGATCACACTCTAAGGCAAAAACACTCTATTACCAAGACCGGAATCTTTCGTACGTTTCACTCTCCAAAACCCGTTTGTTTACATTGTTGTATTTGTAATTTTGACAATTAGTCCATGAATAGATGTGAGCACAAACAAAAAAAAAACGATGCCGTGGGCTAGCGGCACTTTGCATAGCAAAAACAAAATGGAGGGGTAAATAAGTTTTTTGTCAGGTTTTTCCTTTTACTTTGTTCGATGAAAAGTCAGTTTTAAGCTTTAATTTTGCAGGCATTTTGTGGATAGTGAACCAATTTACCTTTTTGTCTTGAAAAAAGCATGTTCAACATCAGTGTATTATAATTAATTCACTAATTTACAGTAATCACTACGAAATTCTTTAAATTTCGTAACAAACCTCGGATTTTTGTATCAAAGATGCGTTCGAAGAACCATCAAGTTAAGGGTGCGAGCGCAATTTTTGTATTAAATTCTAATAAATTTTCGTTAACGAACGGCCCAAATATTTTGTTTGCAACTAATTAAAATCTGTATCAATTTAATTAATCCAAGTATATTTATAGTTTGTTTTTAATGATTTAAGCTTGCAACTATTTTTCAATTCCATTATGATTAATAAATATTAAATTTAAAAAAAGAGTTATAATCGAAAAATATCTTATCCATAACATTCTTGATTGATGGAAGCATACATGTATTTGCTATCAAAAAAAAACTATGCATCAAAGGAACACAAATGTTTTAAAAAAGTAATCAGAACGATTATAGCGAACCTGTTGAATAAATGCAGAGCAAATAAAATGCAAATTTTGACATATATCACAACATAAAAACGTCTTAAAATCGTTCTGAATTCATGCACAACTAATTCAATAGAACATGTAATCGTCATGAATGTTTATTGTTGACGTACAGAAGTTTTTTTTAGTGAATTTCCACAGTTTAACGCAAAATATAATTTTCATTCATTCCTTAAAAATGTTTAGTTACCAAAGCTCAAGTTTACTTATTATTGTTTGAAAAGTATGTTTAGTAAAAATGCTGCTAATAATAAAAAAAAAATTAATGAGTTTTACGTATATGTTTTTGTGTTTCGTAATATAATAAATACTACCGTAGATTACATTTTATAAATGCAGAACATAAAAGAAAATATACATAAACAATAGTTTTCAGGTATAAAGCAGAGGTTAGTGTAGAAAAATATTTTTGAGAAAGCCAATAATATTTTAGGTATGTTCATTAAAGAAATTTCCGCTTCGGCTAACCTTCATCAACTTTTTAGAAAAAAAATTAGCATTAATAGCAGCCAATTATTTCATAGCATAATTAATTTTTCAGATTGTAAAATGTCTAGAAATTTTCATACGCTACAAAATTCGTAAAAGAAATTTTCAGGAATATTTCTACAACAAACAAAACTAAAATTTGGTCTTGCAACTACCGAACTGCTTAAATGATGAAAACATTAATCTAATTGAGGAATCTGAACTAGCTAAAGTTGGCAATGGAACTTCACAAGTATGCTTCTCGTAGCATTGTCTGTAAAAAAAAAATACGGTGGCACCCGCCTATTGTTTCCACCTGAACTTCTAACGTCGCCAAAAAAATTCTCTAAGCAAACTACAGCTGAAAAAATTGTCTGTTTTGTTGTTTTACAAAGTATTGAGTTATGTTCACTTTTATCCATTTGCAATAATTATACTTAACCAGTTGCAGCGCATGTTGCGTTCGCAAATAATTTAAGTAAACAAAATAAATAATAATAAACTAATAAATCATTAAATAATATGTATTTGGTCAATTTTATTTTATTTAATATACATTAACAACATTTATTTGGATTGAAATTAAAAAGCTATACAAATCTTCCAATTTAAGACCATGTCAGCACTTCAGATTTTGTTGGTTAGGATTGTTTAGTTTTTGAACGAGGCCATGAAACATTCAAAATGAAGCATTTAGATGTGACTGATTACTATAATGAAGCATTTTGATGGGCCTGAGGACTAAATGTGAGAATGTGTTTGGTTTTTTGCATCATTTCACGCACACTTTCTCACATTTAGTCCTCAGTAGCTTGTAGGCAAACCGAAATGTCAGTCTGAGATTCCGGTCTTGGTAATGGAGTGTTTTTGGTGGTGACATTGGATCCCCCTGTCTTACGCCTCTCTTTATTTTTATTTCTCTTCCTATTCTTTCGGTTTTTATTTTCGCCACGCTGTCTGTATATATATTTTTCATCGTCCTTATAAAGATAGGATGAATTCCTTGGTTTGTCAGCGCTGTCCATATTTCGTCATGTTCTACTTTATTTCCTTTTTTGTGGATAAGCGTAATTGTAGCTTGTTTCCATTGTCTTGGAATCTGCTGTGTTATAAGTACGTCATTAAAAATCGTGGTCAAGACTGTAGAAATTGGTTGTTTTCCATAGTTGAGCATTTCTGTTACAATACCGTCATTTCCTGTACACTTATCTGTCTTTAGATCGTCAATTGCTTGTTCAATATCTGTTTTTGTAAAAAGTGTAATAGTATTTAAGTTGGAGTAACTGTCCGCCATCGATATATTATTATCTTTTATTTCTTTTGACGATTTGAAGAGTTCTTCGAAAAACTTGGTAGCAGACTCATTTATATCTCTCCTATTAACAGCGTTGTTATTTTTGTTCTTAATTGATGTTATCCACTCTTTTCCGTCGTCAAGAAATGATTTTGTCTTTTTAATAGATTTTGTGTTGCTTAATATATCATTTATCATTGTTTCGTTATATGTTTGGATATCATTTTTCGCATCTTCTTTTATGGTTTTCCGAAGGTATCTTAGTTCATTTTTTTCATGGTCTGATAAGTTGTCCTTGTTTCGTAGATTATCTCTTCTGGTTATCAGCGCTTTAGTGTCATCGGTTAATTTATCAGGTTTTGGAGTAACAGCAGTCATGATTGAAACTTTCGCCGAGTTCTTTATTATCTGTTCTAATGAATCATATGTATTTTGAAAGTTTTCGTTTATTCTATTTGTAGTTATATTAAGTCTTATTTCTTTCTTAAGCATGTCATTATATTTTTCAATATTTTCGGTTGGTATCATTCTAGGAATACTGAGTGTTTGTTTGTTTCTTTTCAACGTATTATGGTCTACTTTTATTTTTGCTCTTACTAGCCTATGGTCACTATCAAATTTAAAATTATTCAATACGGAGATGTCATTAATAGTTTTCAGTTTATTTGTTAGAACTAAGTCAATTTCGTTCTTTGTTATCCCATTCGGGTGAATCCAGGTCTATTTTCGTGTTTCTCTCTTTTTGAAGAAAGAATTTGCAAATCTGAGATTCGTCTCTTCCAGCCACTTTATAAGTAGGTCTCCTCTTTTGTTTCTTCGTCCGTATCCAAATGGTCTCATTACTTCTTCATCATTGTCAATCTGTTTCCCTAACTTGGCGTTGAAATCTCCTATAACATACATTATCTCCGTTTTTGTTTCATTATATACTTTGTCCAATAGATTGTAGAAGTTCGAAATTTCTTCGTCAGTTGCTGTTTTGGTCGGGGCATAAACCTGAATTATCGTCATTTTTGTGTTTTGTATTTTTAAACATAGGCTACAAATCCTTTCACTAAAAAATCGTACATTTATTATTCTGTCCTTTAAACTCTTTTTGATGAGAAATCCAACTCCATGCAAGCCTTTGGTCTCACCAATGTAACAGAATATATCATTCTGGTTTTCAATTATGTTTTGTCCAAAAATTCTTAGCTCGGATAGTCCCAGTATATCCCAGTTGATAGTTAATAATGCTAGTCTTAGTTCTGATTGTTTTGCTTCTGTAGCTAATGTTCTTACATTGTATGTACAAATGTCTAGAGTGTTTTTGGATTGGTCTTGGTTTGATGGGTAGTTTGGAGGGAATTGGCCGTCATTCCCCACGATGGCTAATCGGCTTGGGGTAGAGTCCATATTATTCAAAATTTGCTTCTTTTGTTGCTAGTTGTTGTGTTGGTCACTGTTCATATTATTAATTTCTTTTTGGTTTGATTGTAGAAATCTATGAATGCTGTTGTTTCTTATTTTGTTATGTTTGTCATTTTGGACTTTTTCATTTGTTTTTGGTCTCTTCAATTTGGTGGAACATGTTGGTTCATTTTCATTTGCATTTGGATCGTTGTCATATTGTCGATTTCTTTTAGGCATTCGTTGTTTTTTCTTCTCAATATCGTTTCCTGATGTCATTTTTTGATTATTTAGATTTTTGGAAAATGGTTTATTTTCTTGGACTGTCTTATTAAAATCTTCTTTTATGTAATCTTCTTTTATGTATATGATGTCCTCTTTATAATGTCTCAGTTTAGTTTTGTTTTTCATTATAGTATCTTTTTTTATTTGTGTTGTCAATCCAAGTAAAATAGGTCTTATTTTGTCTCCTTTATTTCCTAGACGTCTTGCAAAATCGATTTCAAAATATTCAGTTTTTATTTCGAGAATAGTGTTTAAAAGGTGTAAAATGGTGTCTACTAATTCTTCGTTGCTTTTTTCAGTTTCTTTTATATTGTAAATAACAAGATTTTTTCTCTTTATACATCTCTCTAAATATTTTATTTTCTTTTCTAGGTGTTCCTGTTTCTCTTCAATTGTGTTGTTTCTGTCTATTATTTAGTTTAATTTTTGTTCTAAGGTTTCAGTTTGTTCTTTAATTTCTTTCCTTAAGTTTATCCCAAGGTTTTCAATAGCAGTCAAAAGTTTGTCCAATTTATTGTCGACTTGACTGTCCTCCATACTGGTCATTTTAATTAAGGACGCTACTGTTATTTCAGCTGTCAGTGTGGTGTCAGAAGTTTATGTCAAAGTGAATGAAGTGTGTTTTGATATTTGTGTTGTTTATATATTTTGTATTTTTGTGTGCTAATTTCTAATATTATAATTAATAGTAGTATAGCAGTTTTTATTGTAATTAATTACTATATAATAATAAAGTGCAATTGTTTGCAGTTTTATATAAAATCAAGTTTATTTTTTTGTTTTTTGTTTTGTTTTTTACTCACCTCGGCTGTGCTTTCAAAGACAGGAGGGAATATTTTTTGTTATCTTAAGAGAAGATAAAAACTCTCTTAAATAGCACTTTCAACGGTTTGTAAACAAAACGGATATGTTTTTGTTTAAACTTTTTTATTTATTGGG
The DNA here is from genome assembly GCA_920104205.1 of Eupeodes latifasciatus. Lineage (NCBI taxonomy): Eukaryota > Metazoa > Arthropoda > Insecta > Diptera > Syrphidae > Eupeodes > Eupeodes latifasciatus. The sequence goes on from OV049927.1 coordinate 26,273,557, forward strand.
TTGAATTTTCACTTTCTTTATTTTTTCTTTGGTGTAATGTTGTTTTTTGTTTTTCGTTTTTCGTATGTAATGCCCAACTTTCCGAACCTTGAACAAAAATATTTTCACTCAGTGATTGAATTTCAGTTTGTTTCCTTATATTTCCTTCTTATTTTGTTGTTTTCTTTAAGAGCACTTTATAGACACGTCTTTCACAATGACAACTCAAACTCAAACAACGCAAAAAACATAACGCTGGAAAAATCAAGCCCCTTATATAAGACCAGCCCATACATGGACTCAAAAAACGAAATTAGAATTAAAGGTCGTATAGACGCAGGAGAACACGTCAACAATACTTGCAAAAGACCTATCATCCTGCCTAATAATCACCGGATAACCCTTCTCATAATTCAAGACTACCACGAAAGATTTCAGCATAGATTTCCTGAAACTGTTGTCAACGAAATCCGTCAAGTATTCTTCATACCATCACTTAGAGCCACGGTGAAAAAAGTCGAACTCGCCTGTCAGGTGTGCCAAATTTGTAAAGCAAAACCGGAACATCCATTGATGGCCGACCTACCTCCTGCAAGACTCAAGTCATTTACGAATCCATTTTCTTATGTCAGCGTCGATTACTTCGGGCCTATGTTTGTCGCCGTGGGGAGACGTCTGGAGAAACGTTGGTGGTTCTATTTACATGTTTAACTATCAGAGCCATCCATATAGAGGTCGCACATAGCCTGTCTAGCGACTCCTGTATCCTCGCGATTAAACGCTTCTGTTCCAGAAGAGGCAAACCTGTTGAGCTATGGAGTGACAACGGCACTAATTTTAAGGGGGCAAACCAAGAACTTAAGAAAGCAGTTGCTAGCCTATCGAATAGTAACGATCTATCGGAGAAAGTCATGAATCAGGGCATAAACTGGAAATTCATCCCACCAGCTTCTCCTCATATGGGAGGGAGCTGGGAGCGCCTGGTTCGCTCAGTTAAAGAAGCCTTGGGGCAAATAACAACTACTCGAAACCCCAAAGATGAGCTACTCCTAAGTATGATGGCCGAAGTCGAACACATTATCAACTCTAGGCCTTTGACCTAAGTATGTCCCAGTCGATACCGAGACTGAAGAGGCTTTAACACCAAATCATTTCTTTCTTGGCTCGTCTAATGGAATTAAACACTTCTGTGAAATAGATGACAGTGCCGGAGCTTTGAGGAAGAACTGGATTGCATGTGAAAACTTCGGAAACCACTTCTGGAAACGATGGGTAAAGGAGTACCTACCTACGTTGACAATGAGGTCCAAGTGGTTCGTTGAGATAAAACCTTTAGCAGTGGGGGATATAGCGATTGTTGTAGATGAAAATAGTCCTAGAAATACCTGGCCGGAAGGTAAAGTAGTAAAAACTTTACCAAGCTTAGATGGCCAAGTACGGTCGGCTGTTATTAAGACAAAAGATGGTGTTTACACGCGCCCGGCCACCAAGTTAGCAGTTCTCGAAGTGGGTCAGCTAGGAATTGGTAATCCGAACGAGACGTCCGTCTTACCAGGGGGGAGTGTTGTCGCACCTGGCAATGCCCCACGTTAAATTTTGAACTTAAAAAGAAGGAGTCAAAAATATATTATATTTGTAATGCTATCGTTTTTTATAAAGTATTTTAATGCACATTATAATTTAACCGTAACATTTTTCTTTTAAAATCTGCGCTCTAAGCAAGAAGACTAAAACGTAACTATACTATAATTAAAATTTTAATTTTATTTAATGTAACTAGCAAACCCGGCGAACTCCGTTTCGCCACCAGATGGCTACGTTTTTTGTAACATTTCGTTTGGGGATTACAAGATGAAGAAAATCTATTTTTTTTTATATTTGAAAAGGAAACATTTTATTTAATTTCACAACAGTAATGAATTCATTTCGATTACAAAAATGAAGTGTAATTTAGTTGAACTTCTCGAAGTAAAAAATTAAAGTAAATCCAAAGTAAATACTGAATCGAAGCGTTATACTTGTCCGCAAATTATCTATTTCATTGAAGTGCTCTTTGGTAAACCACATTTTTTTTGGTCTGACGTTAACACGAACAAAGCGGATGGTTCCCCAACTCATGAACTCGCAACGTATAGCTGCCCATGTGAAAAACAATGATTTTTTAAATTTATCCCGCAAACACCAAGTTAATTGTCATTGCGAACGCAAGGCGAACCGGAAATTGCAATCGTTTGAAGTCAAACGGAAGATCAGTCGGAATCATTGGTATTCGAGGAATACATACATTTTCGCCTGCGTACTTTCCGTTAATAATGGTTGCCTCAATCAAATTCGGCATAAGTCTTTTCACCGCAAGTCGAGTACCGTTGCAAAGTCGGGGTGGATTCAAATTACGCAATATCATAATAACTGGACCAACTTTGAGTTGCAAGTTATGTGGTGGAAATCCTGGTAACTCCAGAGTTCAAAAACCCCGTTGGATAATTTACTACATCATCGGGATTTGTTACGGTTTCAACGGATTTGTATGTCACCAAATCGCCAGCTGTTTTTGATTGAATGGTGAAATTGAGTGCGTGTACATCATTATTCTTTGCGGCAAGAATTGCTCGTTGACTTAACCAAGCATAATTCTGATAATTCTCACTAATGTTTGGGAAAACATTTTCAATAAGAGCTCATTGAGAATCTACAAATCGGCAAAAGTCATTGGTAAGAGTAATTAATCCAGTTGTCGCATCAACTGGCACTTTTCCATTTCCAACAGCTAACAATTGTTTGGAAAATTGTGCAGCACTTTGATCATTTTGAAGTTGAACTCTCATATTAGTGGTTAGCGATAATGTTTTTACGTTATTCCCAAAAAGTGATGCCTTCAGGCAAGCATTCAATTCATCTGCAGGCGATCCGCGGGGAATTACTGGCAACGTCTGCCTGAAATCGCCTGCCAACAATATCATCAAGCCGCCTAAGATGTTGTTACTTCGTCGAAGATCCTCGAGTGTGAAGTTAAGTGTTTCAAGTGATTTCTTATGTGCCATTGTGCACTCATCCCAAACAATGAGCTTGCATTGCATCAACAATTAAATTGAGTGGCAACTTAAGGGCAGAATGTGCAGTACGACCGCCATCTAGAAGAGTTGCCACAATTCCAAACGCCAAAGCTATGTCACATCTTGATCGAATAGTGGCCAAAATCAGTAGCTTGTTTGCAATAGTCATGCCATAGAGGAAATATATTATCTAGACTCCCGACCGGTACCCGTCCTACCTGAAACACCCTCAAATTTTATTCGAGGTGAACTCTCTCAAATTCGAGGTGAACTCTCTCAAATTCGCTATCGGTGAATACATGTGAGTGGGAAAAAAAAACAAAATGGGGGATTGGGCTAAAATAGAAACTTATGGAATTTTTGTGACCTGTCAAATATGACAATCAATTTTTTGATTTGATTGATTTTTTTTTCACTTCTTTGAATAAAAAGTAAGTCAAATTGCAGTGAAGGAGGTGCAACAACAATGGATTTATTTTATAGTCTGTGTTTTCATTTTAGATGCTGCCAATAACATACCATAATGCAGGAAGCAATTTCCCTGAAAAAATCTGGAAGACAAAGCAAACAAGGCGCTGATTTGCAGGCAAGTTTTTATATATTATATTTCTTTTAACAAAATATTATCAATGTTTTTAAGGACAGATACTGCCCATTGTTTGTATGTACATCTCAACGGCATAGCTCCCGCAGGCGTTGACGGTGGAGGTGTCACGATCTCTACCAATAGTCAAACGCATTCAATGCAACAAAACCAGCAGCAACAACACCACCAAGTCAATGATGCAAGTGGAAGTTTTGCCATGCAATAGTCGACCGCTAACGCCCTTCTCCCAGCAGCTGAGTGTTGGTGTTGGAACGACATAATAGCAGCAACTGCCAACTCAGCCTATTCATCAGCTGCCAAGAAATAAAATGCAAGCGGCTCAAAAAAAAACGAAGCAAGAGCGCGTGGAGATCAATTGTGTAAGTACGAATCGAAACATTCATATCGTAGTCAACTCGCTTAATCTTCATCTTCTAGGTATAAAGAGTACTACCAGTCGGTAGTTCTGCAAGAGAAGCAAGAAAAACAAGAATACAATCGCAGGAAGACTCCAAAAAATGTCCAACCTTGACTGTAAATTAAGTGAATTCAAATATTAAATCTAAAACTAATCCATTCATTTTGCTCCTAAGAATCGCACTGGCTTAACGGTGGCAATCATTCGGAGGCAAATGGGCTGGCCCGACAAGAATCCCCTAAAGGCCAAACAGATTCAGATCAGTCCCTCGGCAGCTACTGACGATGTCGGTGAGTTGAATCCATCCATTTTCACACAGAAAATCAACATCAAAAACAGTAAGTCAACTTCCATTTGAGATTTCCTTATATAATGAAAATTAATTTCTTTATAGTCACAACAATTCAGTGTGAACAACCTCTATCCGCAGCGGAAGTGTTTGTGGGTCAAGCGATCTCTGCGTTGTCGACAATGCGAACGCAATGCCATCAAGCCGGAGTACCATTCAGGGTCGATAAAGTATCGCATTCAATTGTTCGCTAACTATCATGTGCCCGACGTTCTGCTTGTGCGTTGTGAAAAGCCACTGAAGCCTGGCACGTCCACTCAATCGATCCTCAAGCTAACTAACCCAACTATGCACGATATGACCACAACGGAACGGCGAATTATCGACTTCGAATAAAAGACGACCGTGCTGCAGCAACATCGACTTTATCATTGAACACGAGTCTATCGAGGCAGACATAACTGACCGAGGAACCACCTTCTGTTAAAGTCCCACCAACGTCATTCTAGGGATGTTGGATTCTTCGTTTGTTCTAAATAAACGTGACGATTCAAAGGAATTCGACGAAGGAGTTCAAGTTCAACGAGAGGAATCAAAGTAAAAAACAGAAAATTCTAATTAGAAATTCCTATTCTATGTTGCTTCTCGTTGGCGAAGTGTAGTAGTAAGTCACAAGTTATTTTTCAAGATCCAAGGCACAAGCTGCAATATCTTTTTCAGATTTTCAAAATCCATCTCTACCTCCTATAACTTTACGTATTTTTTTTTATAGATTCATCACTTGGAGAAAGTTCAAATTGAACTTTACACCTGAAGAAGGACTCAAACCAGGCGATGATGTTACTCTTGGTTTCTTGGTGCAATATACTTATGTTAATACAGTCACAAACATGCCCGAAAAGAAAGAAGCTCAAAAACACGCATTATCATCAAAAGTTGTTGTAAAAATTGGTCAAATTGAAGCCTAGATTTATTTCTATAGCTAGAAAATAATCTTTTTTGGAACGACTCAACAGCAGTATCAGCAACTGCAGAGTAGTCAGGCAATTCAGGTTAGTTAATTAACTTACGAGTTATCCAAACAGGAATATTTAAAATTATATGATTCTTTAGGGCTTCCCGCTGAGGCTGACACCGCCTGCATAGAAGAGGTAGCTGATACGAATTCCGGTTTAGAAGGAACTTGTTGGAACAATATAGAACCTCCTTAATTACGGGAGTCGGAAATCATTGGTAAGCCTTCTTAAAAAATGAATTATAAATAAATTAAATATAAAATAATCTCAGCAGTTTGTATGTACTATTTTAGAATTCCCTGCAATTTTAAGAAACTTAAAGACTGACGAAATAGAAGCTGAATTCCACAAATTCATAATTCCTTTTGAATCACCAAAGCTTCTGTTTAGAACTTACTGGAATCGACACAAGAATACCCCTAAAAACTGCTCTAATGATGTTCCAAGAGTCCAAATGGTCGCGAGCCGGCAACCTTCACGTAGTGAAAATGTCCGATTGGGATTTGCCTCGTAAAAGAATGTGAACCCAAACGACTTAAGAAGCCACATATTTTCAATCAATGCATGAACTTACCATATTCCAGAAATGGTAAAATTATAACACATCAATTTGAGACAATTTTACTGACCAGAATTTTTTTTCTTATGTTTTGCGTCTTATGAAATTGAAAATGCGTGCTTTCGTGTGACTGGGTAAAATGGCAATGCTCTTTATTCGATGTGTTCGTTATTAGTATTACAAATGTCTTAGGTTTGTTCGATTACTTTAACACCAAATCATTTCTTTCTTGGCTCGTCTAATGGAATTAAACACTTCTGTGAAATAGATGACAGTGCCGGAGCTTTGAGGAAGAACTGGATTGCATGTGAAAACTTCGGAAACCACTTCTGGAAACGATGGGTAAAGGAGTACCTACCTACGTTGACTATGAGGTCCAAGTGGTTCGTTGAGATAAAACCTTTAGCAGTGGGGGATATAGCGATTGTTGTAGATGAAAATAGTCCTAGAAATACCTGGCCGAAAGGTAAAGTAGTAAAAACTTTACCAAGCTTAGATGGCCAAGTACGGTCGGCTGTTATTAAGACAAAAGATGGTGTTTACACGCGCCCGGCCACCAAGTTAGCAGTTCTCGAAGTGGGTCAGCTAGGAATTGGTAATCCGAACGAGACTTCCGTCTTACCAGGGGGGAGTGTTGTCGCACCTGGCAATGCCCCACGTTAAATTTTGAACTTAAAAAGAAGGAGTCAAAAATATATTATATTTGTAATGCTATCGTTTTTTATAAAGTATTTTAATGCACATTATAATTTAACCGTAACATTTTTCTTTTAAAATCTGCGCTCTAAGCAAGAAGACTAAAACGTAACTATACTATAATTAAAATTTTAATTTTATTTAATGTAACTAGCAAACCCGGCGAACTCCGTTTCGCCACCAGATGGCTTCGTTTTTTGTAACATTTCGTTTGGGGATTACAAGATGAAGAAAATCTATTTTTTTTATATTTGAAAAGGAAACATTTTATTTAATTTCACAACAGTAATGAATTCATTTCGATTACAAAAATGAAGTGTAATTTAGTTGAACTTCTCGAAGTAAAAAATTAAAGTAAATCCAAAGTAAATACTGAATCGAAGCGTTATACTTGTCCGCAAATTATCTATTTCATTGAAGTGCTCTTTGGTAAACCACATTTTTTTTTGGTCTGACGTTAACACGAACAAAGCGGATGGTTCCCCAACTCATGAACTCGCAACGTATAGCTGCCCATGTGAAAAACAATGATTTTTTAAATTTATCCCGCAAACACCAAGTTAATTGTCATTGCGAACGCAAGGCGAACCGGAAATTGCAATCGTTTGAAGTCAAACGGAAGATCAGTCGGAATCATTGGTATTCGAGGAATACATACATTTTCGCCTGCGTACTTTCCGTTAATAATGGTTGCCTCAATCAAATTCGGCATTAGTCTTTTCACCGCAAGTCGAGTACCGTTGCAAAGTCGGGGTGGATTCAAATTACGCAATATCATAATAACTGGACCAACTTTGAGTTGCAAGTTATGTGGTGGAAATCCTGGTAACTCCAGAGTTCAAAAACCCCGTTGGATAATTTACTACATCATCGGGATTTGTTACGGTTTCAACGGATTTGTATGTCACCAAATCGCCAGCTGTTTTTGATTGAATGGTGAAATTGAGTGCGTGTACATCATTATTCTTTGCGGCGAGAATTGCTCGTTGACTTAACCAAGCATAATTCTGATAATTCTCACTAATGTTTGGGAAAACATTTTCAATAAGAGCTAATTGAGAATCTACAAATCGGCAAAAGTCATTGGTAAGAGTAATTAATCCAGTTGTCGCATCAACTGGCACTTTTCCATTTCCAACAGCTAACAATTGTTTGGAAAATTGTGCAGCACTTTGATCATTTTGAAGTTGAACTCTCATATTAGTGGTTAGCGATAATGTTTTTACGTTATTCCCAAAAAGTGATGCCTTCAGGCAAGCATTCAATTCATCTGCAGGCGATCCGCGGGGAATTACTGGCAACGTCTGCCTGAAATCGCCTGCCAACAATATCATCAAGCCGCCTAAGATGTTGTTACTTCGTCGAAGATCCTCGAGTGTGAAGTTAAGTGTTTCAAGTGATTTCTTATGTGCCATTGTGCACTCATCCCAAACAATGAGCTTGCATTGCATCAACAATTAAATTGAGTGGCAACTTAAGGGCAGAATGTGCAGTACGACCGCCATCTAGAAGAGTTGCCACAATTCCAAACGCCAAAGCTATGTCACATCTTGATCGAATAGTGGCCAAAATCAGTAGCTTGTTTGCAATAGTCATGCCATAGAGGAAATATATTATCTAGACTCCCGACCGGTACCCGTCCTACCTGAAACACCCTCAAATTTTGTTCGAGGTGAACTCTCTCAAATTCGCTATCGGTGAATACATGTGAGTGGGGAAAAAAAAAACAAAATGGTGGATTGGGCTAAAATAGAAACTTATGGAATTTTTGTGACCTGTCAAATATGACAATCAATTTTGCAAAACAAAACAATGGATTTCGGATTTGAAGAGTAAGTTTTTGTTAATTGTTTTGATATTTAATATAATTTGATATTTTTCAGACCAAAATTCCTTATAATGAAGAAAGTATATACAAGTTCACTTCTTTGAATAAAAAGTAAGTCAAATTGCAGTGAAGGAGGTGCAACAATAATCGATTTATTTTATAGTCTGTGTTTTCATTTTAGATGCTGCCAATAACATACCATAATGCAGGAAGCAATTTCCCTGAAAAAATCTGGAAGACAAAGCAAACAAGGCGCTGATTTGCAGGCAAGTTTTTATATATTATATTTCTCTTAACAAAATATTATCAATGTTTTTAAGGACAGATACTGCCCATTGTGTTTGTATGTACATCTCAACGGCATAGCTCCCGCAGGCGTTGACGGTGGAGGTGTCACGATCTCTACCAATAGTCAAACGCATTCAATGCAACAAAACCAGCAGCAACAACACCACCAAGTCAATGATGCAAGTGGAAGTTTTGCCATGCAATAGTCGACCGCTAACGCCCTTCTCCCAGCAGCTGAGTGTTGGTGTTGGAACGACATAATAGCAGCAACTGCCAACTCAGCCTATTCATCAGCTGCCAAGAAATAAAATGCAAGCGGCTCAAAAAAAAAAAACGA